>MUZC01000162.1:808822-819121 GCA_002072015.1 Radix auricularia
TTGCTCTTCTTGCACATACCCAACAACAGATGCAGGAGAAAACAAACATTGTCGCAGCCACTTCTGCTAGCATAGGTCTCAACATACACAAAGGGAAGAGTAAAATCCTCAAGGTTAATGCCACCAGTACATCACCCATCATGCTTGAAGGAGAAGCCCTTGAGTAGGTGGAGAGTTTTGTTTACCTTGGCAGCATGGTGGATAAACAAGGTGGTACAGATGCCGACGTCAAATAAGGATCGGAAAAGCAAGAGCAGCCTTCCAGCAACTCAAGAATGTTTGGGTCGCCAACAACTTAGGCAGCAGGTTAAAAGTAAGGATTTTTAACGCTATGGTGAAACCAGTGCTGCTATATGGAGCTGAGACATGGAGAACAACGGCTGTAAACCTGACCAGAATCCAGACCTTCATTAACAATTGTCTAAGAAGGACTCTCAGAATTCACTGGCCGAACAAAATCAGCAACCAGGAACTGTGGCAGCGGACTAAACAGAAGCCCATTGAGGAAGAGATTCTTCAAAAGCGGTGGAGGTGGATCGGTCATACACTAAGGAAACCTGCTTCTAATACAACAAGGCAAGCCCTGAAATGGAACCCACAGGGTAAACGGAAAAGAGGCCGCCCAAGAAACACCTGGCGCCGAGAATTGGAGGCAGACATCAAGAGGATTGGCCATGAATGGAAGATCCTGGAGAAAATAGCCCAGGATAGAGATGCCTGGAGAGCTCTTGTAGGTGGCCTATGTCCTAAGAGGAAGTGCAGACGCCGGCGATGATCGGTAGATGTCCCTCATGGACGAGAAGGCTCTCTCATTTATACATCCGAAATACGAGCCTTTGGCACCAAATAAAAACATGGCCTGGTTTGATGAACATTGAGACGAGATGAAACCTGTCACTCAATCCAAAAGGAAAGCTCTTATGGCTTACAAGGAAAAGTCTACACCCGAAAGGTTGCATGTCTTAAAAACAGCCAAGTCACTTGCTCAAAAAGTTGCATGTAAATGTTCCAATACCTACTGGCTTAACCTCTGTTCCAGCTAACACTCAGCTGCAGACATGGGCAATACAAAAGTCATGTACGAAAACATCAAAAAGGCAACTGACCAATTGACGTCCAAAGTTGCTCCCCTAAAGTCCAACTTTGGTGAAATTATTCAAGACCAGGCAGCACAGCTAAAATGGTGGCTTGTGCATTATCTGGAATTGTATTCAACGTTACCACAGTCTCCAGCACCGCTCTAGATGATATCCCAAATATGCCACTGACGGAGAAAACCAAACTGTGCGTCTATCGAGCCTGTGTCATCATAACACTACTATATGGGAGTGAGACATTGACCACGTATTTATCCCAAGAGTGCAAGCTTAATAGCTTCCATTTGAGATGCCTGCGTCGCATCTTTGGTATTAAATGGCTAGAATATTGAGGTCCTAATGCGGGCCAATACCCAAAGCATGTTCTCAATTCTTAGTGAAAGACGCCTGAGCTGGCAAGGACATGTTAAAAGAATGAACCCCGGTCGCATTCCGAAGGACCTCCTATATGGTGAACTTGCTTCAGGAAAGAGGAAAACAGGTCACCCACGCTTGCGATTTAAAGATGTCTGTCAAAGGACCATGAAAGCATCCAAAATACATACAAGTGACAGGGAGCGTAAGGCAGAAGACCGATCTACGTAGCGCACAGTTGTAAAAGAGGGCGTCATAGTAGCGAAGAATGGAGGAGGCTACAAACAGAAGAGCTAGGAGAAAGGCCAAAACATTTTGAAGCACAGAAGTCGTGTATAAAAACTGTGGCAAAGACTGTCACTCAAGGATAGGACTGCACAGCCACTCGAGAAAATGCAACCCAACCAAACGGTGATGCACCATTGTCTCGCGAGACGGAAGGATGCCGAGAAATTCAGTGGCACACCTAAACGGGAATCTTTAGCTAACTAGGCGCCTCACCTCAACAAAGATCTCCACAGTACTTTGATCTGGGCTATACGATGATTAAACAAAATGGGGATCACCAACCCGAGCTACGACACTCATTGTTTATCTAAGTCTTTTGCATTTGTTATTATGTGTTCTGAGACGGCTAAACTATGAAAGTAATCTAATTTAAAATATCGTTTTACTTACTATATTTTAAAAGTCAACTTTAAAAATCTATGCATTTACAATCCTTGGCAAATTGGATATTTTTAATTTTCTGCAATAAATTTAGTCAACACTACCGATAATAGACAGCTCTATCTACTTATTTTTTTTAAAATTCTTTTAATGAACACATAAATTGCCAATTTCGTTTACGTCCATAAGACATGTTCTATTCATAAACGTAAAGATGAGTTCTCATTCAAAAATATCGGTGTCACTTTTTTTTATTACTTGATCATCTTTGTATTTCAGTTCGTATGTCTCTTATTCTTTTAAATAAATATGGGCATTTAGCAAACTATAAAATGTGTATATTCGGACATACATCCCTTTAGCCTTATTATTGCTACGCCCCCGACTAAGCCTATACTTTTTGAATTTACAATAATCATACACAAATGCGTGCAGAACAAAATCAAAATTTATTGTCATTAAATTTAATAGTATAATTACTTATAATTTCAAATAATTAAGGGGGATTTGTTTTAACTGCGGAGAGTTTATTTTAAAAAAAAGTCTCCGGGGACGATATATTTTTTTTATAAACTCTCCGGGGAGACTTTATTTTGCGGTAGACTTAACTTAGTGACACAGGCACCGAGGCCCTATTGCCTTGGTTCGACAGTCCAGCACGCTACCGCTAGACTACCACGCCCCTGTTTAAAGGTATTAAATGCATTGATATGTTATTATTAAGCTATTACTGCGATAGCTTTACGCTTTTTTAATTTTTAAAGGCATTTTTTCGGCTCATCACAAGCGTAAAATATATACACTCAATTTTTTTTGTCTTGCTCCTTATTTATATTGATAGTAACAATTAAAATAGTTGAATTTAATTAATCAGAGCGTTTTAATTTTAAATTGTTTATTTCCTTTAGAAACCTTAGAAAAAACAAGTACAACTATGTGTCAGATTGTGTTGCGTTAGAAGAGTTTTCCAGTGAGATGAAATTTGATTTCTCGGGTACAAGTTCGTTTCTGGTACTGTCATCAGTACGGTTCTGTTTGCTTCTGGTTTGGTTTTTAGAAGAGATCTGTTCGTTACTGGTTTGGCTCTCATTAGGCTTTTGTTCTTTACTGTTTTGGTTCTCATTAGGCTTCTGTTCGTTACTGTTTTTACTGTTTGGGTTCTCATTAGGCTTCTGTTCGTTACTGTTTGGGTTCTCATTAGGCTTCTGTTCGTTACTGCTTGGGTTCTCATTAGGCTTCTGTTCATTACTGTTTGGGTTCTCATTAGGCTTTTGTTTGTTACTGTCTGGGTTCTCATTAGGCTTCTGTTCGTTACTGCTTGGGTTCTCATTAGGCTTCTGTTCATTACTGTTTGGGTTCTCATTAGGCTTCTGTTTGTTACTGTTCGGGTTCTCATTAGGCTTCTGTTCGTTACTGTTTGGGTTCTCATTAGGCTTATGTTCGTTACTGCTTGGGTTCTCATTAGGCTTCTGTTCATTACTGTTTGGGTTCTCATTAGGCTTCTGTTTGTTACTGTTCGGGTTCTCATTAGGCTTCTGTTCGTTACTGCTTGGGTTCTCATTAGGCTTCTGTTTGTTACTGTTCGGGTTCTCATTAGGCTTCTGTTCGTTACTGTTTGGGTTCTCGTTAGGCTTCTGTTCATTACTGTTTGTGTTCTCATTAGGCTTCTGTTCGTTACTGTTTGTGTTCTCATTAGGCTTTTGTTCGTTACTGTTTGTGTTCTCATTAGGCTTTTGTTCGTTACTGTTTGTGTTCTCATTAGCCTTTTGTTCGTTACTGTTTGTGTTCTCATTAGGCTTCTTTTCTTTACTTATTGGTTCCTCATTAGGTTTCTTTTCAACACTGGTTCGGTGCTTAATAGTGTTCGGTTTGTTTAGAGACCCATCACCGGTGAGGTTTGAGGTAGTCGATTCGGGTTTTCCCCCATTCCTTTTTCTTTCTTTGCTTTTGTTCACGTAATTTTCTTTTGCTTTTTCCTCTTCATCCTCTTTACCGAGTTGATCACTGACGAAACTGGAGAGTATGAAATCAACGATCTGAGAAAAAAAAACCTACTGAATTGAAAAAAGTTAACACAATCATCAAACTGATTACTGGGTTTAAAAAGCATTGATCGAAGGAAATTGTTTATTCGTAAATTTAAAAATAATTGCATTTTTCTGTTGCGATATTTGACTATATATTAAATTATATTAGCATACTAACAAACTGGCGAGTTGCTTAAGATTTGAAAGACTTGAACAATATTTTTTTTTCTGTCGTCACGTGTTAGTAAACTTAAGACTTTTTACTGTATACATTGTAACAAAACGATCAGGAGTAATCTGCACACTCCCTCGCATTATGGAAAACCCCACTAGATGACTCACCAGGAATGCACACAAAATAATGGCGATGCTTACAATAGCTGCCAGATGCTGTCTGATAATTTCTTCGAGCGCATCGAGGCAACCCTAGAGGTTTTATGAAGAAAAAATAACATTTGAATGATGTTAACCAATATATGAAATTATTTAAAATAAACAATGACATTAAATTTCAAAAGAAAACAACTTGAAACTTAGAGAATACCAGTTATATATTTTTTTAATGAGCAAGCTTGATTAGCCAGACATTTAGTGCATACCAGGAGTGGGAAGATAATACGACGGCTAGGGGGGTATTCGCTAACATGCCCAGGCCAAGCAGAGCAGACCAGTGGTGGGGTCTAAAAACCGAAGGGACAAGAGTTTAGTAACCCAAATGCGCACTGAGCATTGCCCAACCAACTCGTACTTTAACAGGCTAGACCACAACATGAACTAGAACTGCCGTCATTGCAGCCAAGCTTCTAAGATGGTCACACGCCTACTGACGCCGCGTCCCGCGCTAGATATAGCCGGGGAGGTAAGGGAGGCAAAAGAGTCCCACGTGAAGACTGTGTTGTATGGCACTGCTCAGCAGATGAAGCAGGTTGCCCAAGTATTAGCCAAGGCCTTAAGAGATAATATCCCAGGTCATAAGAATATGTGTTTAGTTTAGAGCATTAATAAATGGAATTGAAAAATAATTGTTTTCGATACAATACATGTAATCGAATTCAAAAAAATTTTAATAAAAAATATAATAAATAAATAAAAGCTCGTTTGACGTAGTGGACTTTTCATTGCTAAAAAATATAAATTGGAATGAATTAGACAACTACTTTTAAATATAAAAAAGAGGATTTTATGCCTTAGCTATAAATATTACGTATTGAAAAATTTGTCAAACAAATTAATTTTAAATGAATAGGTAATATTTAGAAATTTAGAAACTAACTGATATTATTAACACTTAAAGTTTAAAAAAATACAACCATTATTTATTTCATGTTATCTTCTCCGCCTTGGGTATTCATTGGGAAACAGGAAATTTTGCCCTATACGAGTCATAACGTAAGTTAAGCACAGTAAGATGAATTAACCATTAAGTTTGATGAAAAGAGAGGTTTAGGTTACTATCGCAATGTTAAATTACATTGAGAATGGTGGAAAAAAGAAAAACTACTGTTTCTGAAGAAATGCACTTTAAGGAAAAAAAAAAATTATTTTTTATACAATGCAACAAGGATTTCTAAAATAAATTTAGTGTGAGTCAGTCAATTCGTGGTATCACATTTAGTTTGACGTACTGCATTCTATCACAGACATGTAATGCCAAAATACTTGTGTAGAGATGGGCTAGGGATGTGGTGAAATATTGTAAGAAAAGGTGACTTTTTAATGAAACAAATTAAGTTTCAGCATTTGCTCCTTTAAAATAATTCATTTCTGACCAAGTTGTAAATATTCCATAGTTGTAATTGTTATTTTGTTTTTAATTAGTTCGGCTCCTTTTAGTAAGTGCTCAGTGACATCTGAGTTTGGCTGAGATTTGTTCTGGGGTCAGCAAGGTTCGAGTTCGGTGTTTTTGGTTTCTTAATTAACTGAGTTTCAAGTTTCAACTTACTTTGTTGAACAATGCATTCGGCACTGCGGGTGTTGACATGGGGCAGTTTGTTTCATTAACGTCGTGATCACAGCAACTTTTTGGTACAAGGTAAATTGCGTTGCCTGATGAGGATGCTGCATATTTAATTAAGGAAATTCATTAGAACACTTTTCAAAAATCAAATAATATATATATATTTTATATCTTTAATTGACATAATTGAAAAATAATATTTAAATAATTTTTCTTATTGTGCTTTTCTGTCAGTTAGGTTTTTTAAATTGTAAATAAGTTAATTTAAACTTTCTTTTATATTGCTTCAGATTTATTTTTAAAAATTAGAAAATATTAAAATAACATAAACTTTTAATGTTTTTAAATATTTCCTCACTTTGTTTTAATAAATAAATAAAAGATATCAACGTATAATTTTTTGATCACGTTTCTGTTAATTTAAAATTATTTTTATCTACAACCTGCACTAGTGAATGCATTCGAAGTTTTAAAAAAATCTTTCTTAACATGACCTGCACAGGAATGAAATTACAAAGCAAAAGGTTGATGACAATTAATTTTTAATTATACACTTTATGCCAAACGAACCGCCAAATAATGGCGGACATTTTGCGTAAACTCTAAGTTATCGAAATAACAAAACAAAACTTCCATCAAGAAACGTAAATGTTTTTAAATTTTCATTTTAAGCTCCTTTTATTGGCAATTATATTTTGGGAACCTATAATTGGCGTTATGGAGCCCGAACGTGTTGTGGAAAAAAAACAGTGTTTATTATATTTTTAGTTCTAAGTAATATTTTCAGTTCATACTTTTCGTCATACTCGAGGGGAAATTTAATATTAAAAAATCACAAGAAAATAACAAAGACAAGAAGAAAAGACGCCCCCATCCAGTGGCAGATTTAAGTTTCTCTGCGTGGGGGGTTGAGGGAAATTTCAGGGGGGGGGCGCCACCAAATTGTACTACTCACAGAGCATTACGTAAATACTAAATACTAAGTATTAGTATCAGCCTACTAATTTGCTACATTTTCCAAATCATTGAACGAGTCAAACAGAAGCAGCAATATAATGTCTTTAAATTAGTGACGTACATTTATTTATATAGTATTATTAGTAGATGTATTGAACTAAGAAAGAAACTCTGTTTATACGAATTCATATAGAGCCCTGGGCCCTAATTAAATTCATGTCTATGTGATTTCATTGAAGCAAAACGATTTATCGTTGATTCAAAGTCAACGTTCTCAGCGAGGTCACGTTCAATTGAAAGTAATGCCAGTTCAGACAGAAGTTCGTTTGTCATTGTTGAGCGCAATTTTTTTAAAAATTATTTTCAGTCAAAGCTAACATGAAGATTAAAAAAAAAATTCTTGAATATTGACAAATTAGGGAGTTCTGATGCCATTTGTTTTTCAGTCAAGAATGGCAGAACCTCTTTAAGTTGTAGTTCACTAGATAGTGATGGACGTTGTAAGGTATAAAAATTTTTGAAGGTATAATATTCAACGATTGCTTCTTCAAGGTTAATGCCTCGCTTTTAAATTTTGCATAAACTTGGAAAATAATCTTTATTTTTCCGACATTTGGGATGGATGAATACAATAGAAATAAACAGCTTTGCCCCAAAAGTAATTAAATCGATCATCTATTTCTGTTACAAGTGTATCCAAGATAGTGAAAAATGTTTCAGATTTAAAGCTTGTAGTTGGATCATCTGCTTTTTCATCTCTTCTAAGTTCGCCTAATATATCATACACAATAGGACTGCATAAAGCTTTTTATATTAAAAAAATAAATAAACAGGCACAGTGTCCTGTGTCTGAACATTTTAACAGTGTTGACCACGACAAAATTTAGGATATTGTAGTTACTGGTATTCTATATGCAGCCAATACGCATGATAGAGTCCACGTGGAAAATAGACTCATAAAACGATTTGGTACATTGGCTCCATATGGAATTAACCAAATCCACAATTTTACCTGACTGCAAAATCGTTTATCCCGTTTTGGTTTTCACTGTTACTTTGGATACTTCAACTTAGAGATAACATTTCCCGAAAATCCCAAGTACATGTGTATTTCTACAACTACCATCACAAAAGCAATAATGTACTCTGTGTCCTCTAAAGGGCAAACCTTGTTTTTCTAAGAACAACGTCACGTCTATCATTCATTTCAATACTTCTTTATTCTTTTCCACTTGGTGACGCTCCTGACAGATCAAACCAGATATTACAGTTTTGATATACGATATTTAGCAAGCCAATATTGTCGTATTGCAGTTTAGTGTTGATTAGATTAGCAATCTTTTTTTTCTGATCTAGTGAACCCTTTTTAGCGTTCATCGCGGGCCATTTTAGACCTGACAGGGGCGTGGGGGGGGCAAGCTGCCCCCCTGCCCTATAGCTAAATCCGCAACTGCCCCCATCCCCCCACCCAAAAAAATTAATAATTAAATTCTTTAAAATTAAAAATTTAAACACAAACACCTACCCAAAACATCTCATACACCAAGAAAAATAATTACATTCGATATCAAGTGATCTGTAACCAAAATTTGGGTATCTATTTAATATACTAACCAGTTTAAATGAGTAACGGAATATCGAAATACTATGGGGTGACTATCTGACCTGCTGTGGTGTCAGGCATGGATACATTGGAACCGTTCGCACCATTCGTGGCCTTGACTTGCTGTTTGTAGAATCCACTTTCCTGATACATACGCCAGCTTTCTTGCCCCGGACCTCCGTCTAAGACACCGCAACATCTAAGCTGGGCGGCACATCATGAAAACGAAGTGACATAGGACTTTGAAGAGACATCATTTGTTTTTGAAATACTTAAGCTTTTGATAACAAAGTAGGTAGCTGATAATAGCGTTCGCATAGATACTCTTCGTGGAGTTACGAGCCTTCTTTGCGATAGTAATTAAAAATCATCATTCCTTTTATTACACATAAATTTTAATTCATATTAAAAAAATTTAAAACATTTATTTTCTAAAGTGAATTTTCTTTTTTACAGATTTGGTTGTGGGGGGGGGGGGGTAATTTATAAGATTCAAATTTATCCCATGAACTGTAAGACTTTTAAAAATTACAACTATTAACTGATATATTTACCTTCAATCTCAACAAGAGGTTTGCTATATACATTTAACCTGATTCAAATTTGATAATAAAGCAACGTAATATTTGCTATGAATAATCCATTAGAAATAATTCATATCTCTCCCGCTGTATCGAAACGCACAACAAGAAGAAAATTTGAAACTGAGCGGTATATACCTTCTTTCTATTCAAAGGTGAGCCCCCTCCCTTTTTTTGGGGGGAGGCGGGGGGTGGGGGTTATTGAAAGTGGTAATTGTTGCAACTGGTATTTCCGGAAGTGGTATTTAATGAATCTGGTATGTTTGTCAGAGATTAGTGATATAAATGGGAAATAACAATTATTATTTAAAGCGACATTAGTTTTTAAATACGTTGTATTAACTTCACCATCTTCTCTCTCTCACTTTCTGTCATGGTCCCGCTCGCGCGGAAAGAAAGTAAAAAATTACCAACTTTCCGTGATCCTATCCAGCTGAAATTTTGCTCATAGGCTTGTGTCACTAACAATGAATTGTATCAAAATTTCACATCAATCAAAAGAACCCTAATTAAATTAATAAATTATTAGTTCCATGTATCTCTATGTATCTCAATGGGGCATGTGTAGCAGTCTGTTGTAGATGACCTTTACGGGTCACTGGAGCTTCACTCAAAAACCTCGAAGTCACATAGGTCTGTCGCGCGGTGCGTATTATATTTAACATAATCGATAAGTTTAGTTATGTCTCGAGAAGGGGTGACCTCTACGTGGTTCGCCAGACGAGTAAGGTTGTGGAGCAGACCACAACCTGAAACTGACAAACCCCTGGCTTGGACAGCCGAAGACCGTTGTTAGGCGCTAGGTGCTAGTCATATATGATTACAGTCGCTGTACGGATCTTAGGCAAAGCATTTAGATGCAATGCCGATGATGAAAACCAAAGTACCCGTTGAGGGTCGGGTTACTCCGAAGCGACCGTTTCGTCCCCCTCAATTAACTAGCAACGCTGTTGAGCGGTGCCGGTTTAGGGCCAGGAGCGCCAGTACGGAATAGCAAAAGGTACCGCTAGGAAACGCTTTTGGTCGCCAGCTCTGAGGAAACCTTCCGGTGGGG
>MUZC01000162.1:822754-835589 GCA_002072015.1 Radix auricularia
GATGGATAGATAGATAGATAGATAGATAGATAGTTAGATAGATAGATAGATAGATAGATAGATTTCATAGATGGATGGATGGATGGATGGATGGATGGATGGTGGATGGATGGATGGATGGATGGATGGATGGATAGATGGATAGATGGATAGATGGATAGATGGATAGATAGATAGATAGATAGATAGATAGATAGATAGATAGATAGATAGATAGATAGATAGATAGATAGATAGATGGTTACCGGTGCCCTGCGATAAAAAAAAGTGTTGGGGACCACTGGGCTAGTAGATTATGGTTGGTTGGATGATTGGCAGAATGGGCAGTTAGAGTAAGGAAGAGCAATGTCATGGGAAAAAAACTTTCGGTTGGAGGGGCACTTTGGTATGGCAGAGCATTGTAAGGAGTGTTGCATAACCCACTTACTTTCGTGTTTTTTGAGTGTATGGATTTAGTTTTATTTAAAAGATGTTCTATAATGCCATAGAGAGTATCTCAAATATAGGAATAAACAAAATGAATACCGTATCGGTCAAGATGAAGAACATGGTAATTCCAACAACAGTAATTACAATCATGAGCCAGATAGCGTTGCGATACTGGGGAGAAATATTTCAGTTATTGAAATTTTGTATCACATGGGCAAAAGGCACATAATATTGTATGACTCTCTTAAGCACAAACTTCTAATTTCAACAATACATTTTCGCCCATATCAATGTTACTCACTGATCCACTATTTTCCCCCAATATACATACATGGGATTCTCCGGCGTACATGACGACTTATTAACCTTCCCCCCCCCCCAGAATCTTTTCAATAATCAGAAGTCATCTTAAATTCTGCTCCATCGCTTGAACGTTCGTTTATTTCCGCGGTTATATGAAGGGGTTTGGCAGCTGGGGAGACGGAGAGAGTTGAAAAAGCCAATGCAATCAGCCCTTGTATTCAGGTGGAGAGAAAATACATACCTTGCTGTCATAGGCTGGTTCTGTACCGTAAAGTACCAATTAAAGGCACGTGTTAGTACGCACAGTAAAGTAGACGTATGTGTACTTGTTCATACAGTTAAGTAGAAGTATGTGTACCTGTTCATACAGTAAAGTAGAAGTATGTGTACCTGTTCATACAGTAAAGTAGAAGTATGGTAGAAGTATGTGTACCTGTTCATACAGTAAAGTAGAAGTATGTGTACCTGTTCATACAGTAAAGTAGAAGTATGTGTACCTGTTCAAACGGCTAAGCAGAAGTACCGTAATGCGGTACAGTATACAAATAGCAACACAGTCAAACCGCCATCATGTCTCCACCAGCAAGAAGAAAAAAATATTAATCCAGTTTGAAAATTACATTTTGTTGGAAGAGGATAACTCTTAAATGCCGAAAATAGCACATAATCTTTATTTTAACAGGAAACGTAGCGGGTCGTCTTATACGTAACATCGTCTTATATGCCAGAATATATAATACTTACCCTAACATATTATATTCCTAAATAGATATTTACCACGCTTAAAAATCTTGAACATATACTTTGATAGGCATATAATCTTACATATGCACACATATATACACATACGTCAAACAAACATGCACTTTCTCACAATTATTCTAACCAACACAAACACTCGCTGACACAAAAATTCATCCCTGCATAAATATCCTACATTCAAAGAAACAAATATAACAGTAGTTTTAGTTATTACTAAAACACATAATATAAAGCAGAATAGTTAACCATCTAGAAAAATTTAATGCATTATGCTCACATCAACAAGACATAAGAAATAACAGATCATGTGAAAAATAATAAATATGTCTAATAGATTAACTGTCAAAGGGCTGATACAATAATGATCAAATATATTCAATATTACTAGACTTCTCAAAAGCATTTGACAAAGTTCACGATTTAAGTTTACTCAACAAAAAAAATTAACTACTTTGGAATCTCAGGTCCCTTACCTCACTGGATCCAAGATTTCCTATTAACTAAAGGGCAAATTATAAAAACTAATGGATATGAATTAGCACCAATAAAGGTTAACTCAGAAGTTCCTCAAGGAACTGTGCTAGATCCTTTACTCTTTTTATTTTATATAAATGATTCACCCAACAATATTTTATTAGTAATAAAAGTTAGGTTATTTGCTGATGATTGTATAATCTTTAGAACAAATAAATCAAAACAAAAAAGATAATTTTTTTTTAAAGACTTAGATGAATTTATAAAATGGGAAATTAACTGGATTATGTCTTTCCCAGAAAAGTGTCAACTGCTAAGAAAGAGTAGCTAGAAAAAGAACAAAAAATCAAAATAGTTCATTCCTGGAAAAGAACTAACCTAAACTAAAGATGCTAAACACGTATGAGTAATAAAAGATGAACAACTATCTTGGAATCCCCATGTCAATAAAGTTATTAAAAAATCAAACAAAACCTTAGGTTTCATAAAAAGAAACTTTTACCAATGTAATAGAGATATAAAACTTTAAAAAAAAACAATAACTTATTTTGGTGAGACCTAGATCTATACTAGAATATGTATCTTCTGTATGTGATACAAAGCAAACATTGATAAACTAGAAGGAATTTTAAAAAATAGCTGCCAGATTCATTGCTGGAGAATATTCAAAACTGACAAAACACCATTATTTAAACCATTACACCTTGAAGCACTAGTGGAGGGAAGAATAAGAGTAACGTAATCGTTATACATAACGCAATTAATTCTAATTTAGAAATACAACACAGAAAAACTTAATACAAGTCTCAGATAGACATATGATAAAAAAACATCTTTCTTATTCCGTATGCAAGAACAAACACATACAAGTTTTCTTTGTTCCCGTCCGGTATTCAGGCGTGGCTTGGTTGCCTGAAGTTGACTTTCGGACAATGGGAATTAAGGGGCGGAGAGTGACGGGTATTAGAGGGGAAGCTCTGACCGACAGAGGGACTCACGCACACGCACACTCACACAGACACACACACAGACACCCACGGAGAGACGAAGATAGGGACGGAGGATAGGAACTCAGTTAGATCGGGACACGCACTGTAATAGGGACGAGAATTAGAGTAACCATAGTTAGAGCAAGGAAGTTAGGAAACAAACATAAATTAAGTTGTACATTAGTCTTTGAGTTAGTGTGTGTGTGTATTTATGTATGTAAGTATGTAAACATTAAAAGATTTATTATACTTACAAATTTATCGATATAAATTTTGATATACGTCCTAATTGTTTTACATTGTATTCGCTTTTTTCCTATCTCAAATCCTGCATAAATTCCCGTGAAACCAAAGAGCAGAACGAGTGTCCCTCCAAACGTGACCACGATGCACCCATCCTGGAAGAGGTCTTTGCCCACTAGGACCTCCATCTGGTTGGCACCGTACTCACTGGACAGCAGCCAGATCCCCAGTCCGATTGCAGTGACACCAATCACCTGTCAGAGGTTACGTGACGATTTATACTTTGGAGGCTACTTATTTAGCTTAATTTGCAATCGATTAGGTTAGGCCTACTTATCCTTCAACGTGCACTGAAAAAACTTAAATCATTATACACCTATTGCGTTGCTGCATGTAAAGGAATCATGTCTTAGAGTTTGTGTGTGTCGGTGTGAATGTGCGCATGTCACTATAGTTTGTGTGTTCGCCTGTGTAGAACACAATCCAACAAGGTAAGGACTGACAAATATAAATTAGAATTGTGCAAAGTTCCGAGTAAAGAGGGTCCTGATGTGTTAAAATACACGTGTCATTTTCAGTTCAAATGTGTCTTTTGAAAATGTTTTTCTTTTTCGGCTTCAGCAGCGTGGTGGGTGGTCGTTTTTCATTGTGGATCTGTAGGAGGGTTTGAGGGAGATGGTTGTAGGGAGATGGGTGGAGGAATATAAAACTTTTGTCAGGCCCCTTTCAAAACAGCTTTCTCTTAATTAGTTGAACATTGCAGTAACGGTTTGGTGTTCGTACTACGCGGATATTAAAAGCTGACTACGATAGAAGGGTGCGTTAGAGGTGACAAAAACTATTTCCTATGGATGGAACTTTCCACCTTTCATTTTTTAAAAATCTTGTGTTAATATTAAATCATGTTTTGTTTCTTTTTGTTTTGTTTTTCTTGTTTTTTTTTTTTTTAAAAGATAAATAGACACTTACTAAAATGATTACGTTTAAGAAAATAAAGATATTGATCCGTTTCTTTGGAGTTCCTGAAAGAAAATAGAAATGAAGATATAACATTACTCTAAATAAAACGACCAAATTTTTTTTTTTTAATTTTTTTTTAAAAAAGAAAACCGAGTTTTTCAACAGAAAATATTATACCAATAAACAGCTTGGCATGGAAATTCAATTTGAAAAGAACTTTTTAAAAACATTCTTTAGTTTTAATGAATTTTACTAATTAAAAACTTATGCCAAATAATATTTTGAGCTCCACCCGTTACCATCTTACAGTTAGCGCAACGAAAACTCTAGACTGATCTCTTGTTCTCTCTTGTTCTTATTATTATAATTCTCTTTTTTCAGTTTTGTCAAGCAATTCATTGAAAAACTAATACATTAAATTCAACATTCAGATGAATGGCTTGTTCTTAACTCGAGACAATCACGATCATATTATTTAGCTAACGTAATCACTATACAATTATGCAGAAATTCAACATTAATGCTAACATTGCAGTGATCAGGAAACTGTACAATAGAGCAACAAGCGCAGTACTCTACAATAGCAATCTGAGAGATTGGTTCAAGATCACTGTTGGTTTCAGACAAGGGTGTTTACTCTCCCCCATCCTCTTCAACCTCTTCCTTGAAAGATTTATGACAGATGTGCTCGAAAACCATGTCGGAACAGTAACAATCGGAGGTAGAACTATAACTAACCTACGCCTCACCGATGACATAGCTGGCAGCGAGGACGAAATAAAATGATTCCTTGCAAAGCTAGAGAAGACAACAAAGGCCTATGGCATGGAAATCAATGCATAAAACACCAATGTCACGGCAAACAGTAAATTCACAAGTGAAATTCGAAGAGGTCCATACCTTTAAATATCTTGGGGCTATAATATCCGACGAAGGCTAAAAGCCAGAAATTCTTGCCAGAATGGCCCAAACAACTGCAGCATTAAGCAAACTTAAACACATCTGGCAAAGCAAGGAGCTCTCCCTGAGATCAAAGATTCGACTAATGCGCTCTCTGGCGATGTCAGTCTTCCTGTATGGTTATGAGGCTTGGACGCTCACCGCAGACCTCCAAAAAAGAATTAGTGCGCTTGAGATGATATGTTTTCGAAAAGTATTAAACATCTCCTACACGGCGCACATCACGAACAAAGCGGTCCGCGACAAAATAAGTGCTGTCATTGGCCCTTACGAGGACCTTCTCACCTCAATTAGAAAGAGGAAATTACGATGGTACTGACATGAGACAAGATCTGGAGGTCTCAAAGACCATATTGCAAGGCACAGTCCAGGGAAGAAGAAAAAGAGCCAGACCAAGGAAGAGTTGGGAGGACAATATCAAAGAGTGGACCGGGCTGTCATTTAGCTACTCCCAGAAGGCAGCTCAGAGCGGTGGCACTTGGCATGAGATAGTGTGCAGCTCAAAATGGTGCCCCAACGACCCAGCGTCACGTTAAGGGACAGTTCAGTTCAGTATTCACTTCATTGGCTACCTATACAAGCAAAAATTGTATACAAACATGTCGTTCTCTTTAATAACTTCTCTCGTACTCATGCCCTTCCTATCTTAATGAACTTATCTATGTCTACTCACTCATCAGCTCCAATCTTCTGTATTGTCTCTGTTTTTAATACACGAATTAAATCATTAGGCGAATGGCCTTTCTCTTTGTGTTCTCCCCACAACATTGAATATTTTACATTAAATATTGGTAATTATATGTGTGTTAATATTTTTATATAAATCACTGTAAGCCCAGCTGCTTGCCTTAGGAACAAACCTGACAGCTGAATTTTGAACTTTCTGTAGTTTTCCATCTATTGCGAGTTAGATATTTGCAGTTTGTTAGTGTTCGTAATGCCATGAATATGTTTTAAAGATCCTTAATAAGGCGATGCTTTTGTTTGCGTAAGAAAAAACAATAAAACGAATAACATTTTCTTTCTTCTTTGGTGTAATTAAGTCAAACATGTTTAAGACAAAACAGGTCACCGCTTTGGCCCCGCTGTAACTCAAATGAAAAATTGTATTGTAACTGCCATGTCTACAGAAATATATGCAAAACATCTCCAACATTTTTGCACGCCCTTTTTTTCCCTGGAAATATAAATTTATTTGATATCCATCCAAATCCCTTCAATGTCTGTAATAACGTGTTTGAATCAATATGTGACATCTCTTCCAAATAAACATTTTTTTATTAATTCCAGTGGTAGCGCGCTGGAATGTCGAACAGAGACAAAATAGAGTCACGGGTTCTAGCCACAGTGCTGGCAAGGCTTCCGGGGCAGTGTGCTAGCCACAAAATCGCTTGCTCGTTAGTGGTCTGAATAGGTGTTATTATTATAAAATCACTAAAAATGACTTTCGAAACGCATTTTTATACATAAGCTTAATCTATTTCAGCTATGCCCAATAAATGTCCTTCTAATTACCAAATTTTAAATTCACCCTGGTGGGTCACATATATATGCATGTGAGGATGAAGATGTACAGTAAAATGAGAGCCCTAAAATTTCCTGTTTAAAACCTAAAAGAGACGGAGAGACTGTAATGAAGTCCAGGGCTGATCTTTTTGAATGGGGGGCCCTAGGCGAAGTGAATTTGGTGGCCCTAAATGTAAAAAAGTAAATAAGGAAATAATAATATTACACAATTTATTAAAAACTACCGGGTATTTATATCTAAATCAACAAATAAATTAAATTTATACAAACATATTCGCGGATATGTCTTAAACCTTCAACAAATATCAATTTTTCGTGCTTTGATGGGTGCAGAGTCTGCAATAAATCTATATATATATTTCACCATAGCGAGTATGTGCAAACAAGCATGACAAATTATGACCCTCGCTGTGGTCGACCAATTAAGCGAAGTGGATTTTTAAGAAAAAGTGGGGCGTAGGCAGGGGCGGATTAAGACTGCACGGGGCCCCGGGCTGCAATCAAACGGGGGCCCAATCCAGCCAGCGTCCCTTAAATATGATTGTTAACAGCTAATATAAGACTGTAACTAAATATTAATAATGAAAAAAAAAACGAACACGGAGAAGTATCTGTTTGAAGTGTTTGCCGGTACGTTACAATTGAGTGTGAAAACAAAAACGTTTAATTCCACTGCTGGGAATCGAACCCCGTACCGCCTGCATCACAAGCCATTACTCTCTCCACACGGCCTGCGGAGCTCGTCGCAACGGAGAAATTTTTAAAATATAAACAATAATTTAAACTATGTTCTCTAAGGGAGGCAACTAATCCAGTTGTAGAGATAATATTTATTAATTTATTTTATTTATTATATTTCCAAGGGTTCGTGCCAACATTTGTACACTTTTATTATAAAATATAAAAAGTTTGGGGCCCCCAAACCGTCGGGGGCCCGTGGCTTTACCCCGTTCAGCCCCCCCCCCCTTAATCCGCCATAGGGCGTAGGCCATGTTTTGAAACCGACAATGTTTACTTAGTTCCCTTGGTGTAGTGGTTATCACGTTCCCCTTACCCGCGGAGGGTCCTGGCTTCAATCCCAGCCGAAAACATCATCTTTTCATATTTCATAATGTGTTTGTGCCCGTTGTTTTTCCCCTTTCGTCGAACATTGTTTACCTACGCTTAGGTCAGCAATTCACAATATTTTGTTGGCAAGGGCGGTGGGTACGTGGAAAACCGCAGTGCGAATGTCTTGAGCCCAACAATACGTCGGTGGTTCCCCTAGAGATATTCCTTCGCGTTGTTTTGCTTCGTGATGTTGTTTGTATCCGTTCTCCCCCCCCCCCTTTCTTTGAACTATCCATGAGCAAATCTGCGGCGTATCAGCTCCTTGGAACGTATCTAGATATAAACGATCCAGAGACTGGACTAGATCTAGTTCGATATTTATCTTTACCAGACTGTTTAGGCGTTCTGGTGTCATAGACGTTCTCAAATAGTTTATTTAAAAAAAATCAATTTCAACTATTAAAGCTTCCTTCCCTTGATGCAACAGTAATCAGAATTGTTAATGCTATGCTAAGGGCGATAGCGACATTGAACAGCAGTTCTCAAACCATGATCATAAATAAAAACGTAAAGCATCAACAGAAGACGAAACGGTATCTGGAGCATTGTTGGAAAACAATTTGCTATTCACTGCATAGATCCCTCGAATCAATATCTGAACCAGATGCATCGGTGAATGCAATATTCAAATCTATGCAACATTTCATCAAATCGTTTTGGTCGAATTCTGCAATTTTTTGTATTTTGTGCAGAAATCCAAGAAGACCAAAATGATGTTCCATTGGCTGAATGCGTGGAGTCAATGACCTAACTGCTTGATTTAACAAAACTTTAAAAAATTCCACTCGATATTTTTCTTTTCAATCTGCCAAACTGTTTGTGCACTTTCCGTCGTCTCACTTTGTAGCAGCTGGAAATATGATTTCATCTGGTTCATCTCTAATTGTTGAGCCAATTTTCTGAACGAAATTCAAGGGGACACAAATCTGTTTTCTTTATATTTTTTCATGAAATCGGTTGCAATATTTATACATTCCAGTGCAATGTCAAATAGCATTTCTTTCGGATGAATCAAGTAGCTGATCACATTCTTTTTTTTTTTAAAAAAAATCGTATCAGATGACTAAATTTACCATAAATTTATTTTTATAGCTGTTTTGCCAATCCAGCTGCTTCGGTCCTTGAATTAGGATCATTGCCATTTTCAGACACTGCCACCAATGCATGGTACTGCTGCTGATTGATAACGGACAGCTTTAACGGTATCGATCCTGCATTCCCAGCGTGTATCGGAAATAGGCTTTACTGTCAGATTTTTTACATGAGTTTTCAAGATCTTCCATCGCTGTGTTGAAACAAACAAAATATAAATTTGATGTAAAACTCCAAAGAGTGTCGTTGCAGCCACTGAAGATTTGGCCATGTGTTTGTACACCACGATTGCAGCCTTTCATATTCGATACATTATCATATCCTTGGCCTCTGCAGCTCTGGACATATAAATTCAGATCTTCAAGCTTTTTAAGCATGCTCCCGCGAGACCTAAAACTTAAAACCGTGCTGTGTTCGACAGCCATCATTCTCACAAAATATTCATTGATTTCTACTGGTGTGTTCACAATGTTGCATATTTGTAAAATCATAGTCATTTGCTCTTGGTGACCAGCATCAGGTGTGCAGTCCAAAATGATGGAATAATATTTCGAATTTTGAATATTATTATTTTTTTTCAAGATGGCATCACCGATCAGATCAATCACCGAATTTTGAATTCTCTTACCCAAGTAATGATCATCAATTTTCTCGTGTTTATGCGGCGTAAATGGTCTCCTAGGCATGAATCGTACTTTCCTAACAAATTTAAAAAATCTAAAAAAATGTACATTGTCTTGTTGAAACAATTGATTCACAGGGTTCCGATTCGGTAAATTCCCTTCTGCAAGAAACTGCACAATTGAAATGGTTCTGTCTCATTTTTACCACTGGACCTTTTTTGCTGGAATATGGGTTGTTGGGCTTTGAGGTTACCGTGGCTGATTCTAAATTACGCCATATTTAGGAGAAAAAAAAAGTATTATCACTGTTTCCTCTTACGTTTACTCCCGGTGAGCGGGTTTGAGATGGGAGTGGGGTATTGGGTGAATGGCTTTGTTTAATTTAGCTCACAGCAACTGTTGCCTCGTGTATACGCTCCTGAATAGATCCATTTAAAATTTAAATCATCACCACTGCTACATCATCACTTTTTAAGCCATTTCTGAAAAACTCTTAGCATCAATGCCCCCTCAATAGTTAAAATTCACAACGAACCAGATCTATGCCACGCAATTGTTATTTCAGTTGTCATAGGCTTGGCACTGCAATTTTTCATATTTTTAATACATTGAAGTGCCCTAGATATTGAATGTTCGTTACGCCATTGTTGACACATCCCTTACTTCCCCCGGTCTGTAGAGCGTGGTGTGGAAAGGAACAGCAAATAACTTGACAGACTCGAGTGGTTATTCTTTTACGTGTACATAAATAAATTAGACAAAAAACATTCTTTGGGCTAAATATTATCATGAATGCTACCAATTGCAAAGTATCAGTTTGAATTAATAAGTATTTCCAAGTATTTAAGTTATCAATTCAATGGCAAAGCACACATAACGCCACAGATTCTGTGACATTCATCTATTTAACTAAGTGTTATTAAATTATTTGGATTATGGTTTAGTCGCTATTCTTACTTGTTTGAGATGCAGTGTGACTGGGAGAAATTGATAACTCGCCATCTGTTTGTGGTGTGGCGTTGGCTGATGTGTTCATGTCCTTCATCGTATAACTATTTGCTGTCGTCTCGGAAACTTCTGTCTGAGAATCGGAGAAAGTCATCTGGAAAAGGGGGAGGGGCTTGTATCCTTCAGAATCAGATGGATTGTGTCAGTAGTAAAAACAATTTATAGGAAGCTGAAATTAAAATTTAATTGAATATTCTTAAAGACTGTTAATCCTTAAAGAGATATGCACAAATGACGTGCTTTATAAAATTATTAATGGACTCAATTTTAACTCAAAAATTACGACTGAGTCTAAAAAATGAAACCTGTTGAGTAAAATTTAATGGAGCTCTTACCTTTCAATAGGTGAAAATCCCTTTTAAAACGTTCTGTTTAACGAGAAATCATTTCAGAAAAAGTTTTAATGTTTTGACTGTGCGTTCGACTCTGGCCCATAATGTTCGGTGATTATTGGGTTAAGAAATTGTCTCATTTAAATTTTCAAGGAAATGACAACCAATATTACCTGGCAAGAAAAAATTGTCACGTTCCAGTTTGAACTAGTCTTAGCTTGAATCGCTGTCGTCCAGATACATTTAAATGTTTTGTCAATGTGTGAATCGATCATTCATTGATTTTTTAATGATGTATACACAAACGTACCCATCTCAAAACAACACTGTTGGATGTATGTTTGTTTCACTTATTAAAATATTTTAATTACTTTCTTGCTAAACCAAACTTAGTCAAATTTATTAGCGCATGTTCGTTATGCCCGAAGACTTAAATTGGACCTTATCTTACCTTATCTTATCTTATCATATCTGTTACAGACGCTCCTTCTATACAGAAGATTATTGCCTCCTACATGTATCTATGGTTTGTATTTAGTCCTGCATTATCATACCTTGTTGGATAGCATACCGAAATTGAGGGCTCGGAAAAGTGCTAACTTTACAAAATGTTTCCTTACCTAAATAAAACATCGTTTTTATCATAGCAACAGGCTCCAATAATTCCGAACAAGGCGATCAGTGAGACAACACAGCCAGCAACGATGGCCACGATACAGCCAGTCTGGAAAAAGTCAGTTCCGGTCATTGCTTTCATCTCCTTGGCGCCATACTCAGTACTCAGATGACTGAGACAAGAGTCCAAGGGCGGTAAGTTTCTTATTAAATAATTATTCTTTTGGATCACATAAGGTCGTTGTCTTAAGGGGTTCGAATATTTCCATTAGTACTTGATCATAGCTTGGTAGACTTGGCGGGGGACTTTTTTAAGCAAAAGTAATTCATAAACAAGTTGTTGTTGTTTTTTTTTTGTGGCTTTACTTTGGCTAGATCCCACGCACCTCAGCTGGTGAGGCGAGATCACAATTGGCTTCCAACATGCACCAGAGTTTTTCAAGGAAATACGTTTTTTTTTTAAAATCTGACACTTACATCTACAAGGCCCAATAGACAAGCCACAAGAACTTCGTAGGAGATATTGGATGGGTTCATCTGCAAATACTTTTATACATGTATGTAAATGTTCATTACTCTTTATCATAAAGCTAAATTGGAGGGGGGGGGGTAAATATTTTAATTGGTTCAATTTTGAACAAAGAAATTGATCATTTAAAATTTGATAGAGCTTCGCTAGTCCTCTTCCTTCGGGGCTTGTCATCAAATGCGTTATTTGAAATATCAACGACGTACGCAACCAGCTAGGTTTTGAGATTTCGTGATTTAACATCAGCAACTTGATTTTTTAGTCTTATCAGCACGTTTATTTTTAGAGAATATTTATAGTTTTCTTACTTGTTTTTTCTCTAGGATTCATCTGTGAAGAATCAGGTACAGAGACAAGATGATGAACAAATGGTTAGACAGGATTTCAATGACAGAGACTTTGAATTCTTACTTCACAGCATTATATTTTTATAGGCATTTTCACTTGATCATTCTTAAGTGTAATATTTCAAGTATAACATTTTGTGTGCGCTGAGTCAAGTCTGATTTTAAATGTTAGGCTATTACAGTCCACATTACATCACAACTTCTGTATTGAGTCATGCCATTCTTATCTTACTAAAATTCTCTCTGTATAGTCCCCCTCTCGTCAGCCGCACTCATGCAGATGCACGCATTTGTTCACATTCCTAAGACACGCATTGAAACATTAGGCGAAAAGTCGTTCTCTTTTTTGCGCCCCGAAGAATGGAATTCTCGTCCTGTAAACATCTATTATATAATCTATATAATAATGCGCCTAAGCGCGTCCGTCAGTCAGAAGCCCCTATACCACGCAACTCTTGATTACTTTTTTAAAATTGAAAATATAGACGTAAAAATCATAATGATTTTGGGTTTGAGATTAACAGAGGGTGTG
>MUZC01000162.1:838547-851431 GCA_002072015.1 Radix auricularia
CATGTTTTGATTCACGTGAAAAGAAAGTGAACTTTGCCCGTTATCTTTTTGTAACTGTTAACGACATTTGTTATTCTGGTAGAGAATATACCATGCGTTATTAAAGGGGTTCGAGCATGGTGAAAGAAAGCCATCAATCGATCTGAATGGAAGGATGTGGTTGAGCAAGCCAGGGCACTACATGGGCTGTAGAGCCACGGATGATAATGATGTTGCTATATTAAAGCAGAAATACCAAAATTGATGGGTAATATTTAAACTAATAATATGTTTATTTTTCTCGACACACTTATCTTTGTTTTTTATTAAGAAGGGTGTGATTTATCACAACCCTAATTTCCAGAGAATTTGAGACCCAAAACTAATTAAAGTTACTCTTATTGTGCCTACCCCGTAGCATAGAACGGGTATTTTGCTCGTATGTAATATAGGCCTAAGGCCTTCAATCTTTATTTTATGATGAACAATAAAAAAATATTATCTTGTTTCGCTTTGCGGTGCATAATATATAGACCATACTTGTTTTTTTTTAATAGTCCGTCCCACTGTGCACATTATATTAAACATGTTTTACGAGACAAAATAAAAAATTAAATTTTTGTATTGTCGTGCGATGCGTATTATAATCAGCACACTTTAAGTTTTGTCTCGAATTTAAAGGATTTATAGGATTTTTACGGTGGGGGGGGGTTGGTGGGGTATTACACGCTTCAATATGACATTGCAAAGAAAGCATATTTCTGGTGTGTTGTTAAGGCAGCAGAGTAACTCAAAGCCTAAGTACCGTTAAAGTTCATTGAAAGAAAATTATGCGGTCGCTATAAAGTAATGAAAAGGTAGTCGGTTCAATCTGAAGCTGAAACTTTGAATAATTTTTTGATACCCACCCACCCTCGCCCCAATCTGATTAGACTTGAGTCTCCAAGCCATTTCTGAAAGTGATAAGGATCGGCATTTTAGCGAATCTTTTAATGAATACTAACCTCAGCTATCATGTGCATAAAGTTGAGGAATCATTTTCAGTGGTTAGCTGTACTGGGAAGTTCTCGATAACCATTGTGTGTGACTATCAAAGTGTGGGGCTTGCACGAGAACTAATAATACGCCACAGCCCAAAACCCTTTCTGTGATGATTTAACTCAAAACTACTGTCGTACCTCAACTTTTTACTGACAGACATTGAAAAATCGCCTCAATAGATTATTTAATGGAAATTGTCTGTTTTATGGACACAGTATTTAATTTTTTTCTCATAGAATCCATTGACTACTGCTCTGGACCTGTGTGGACTCCCTAGATGGCTTTGAGTATATGTGGGCAGGGGCGTCACTACAGGGTGTGGACTCCCTAGATGGCTTTGAATATATCTGTGCAGGGGCGTCACTACAGGGTGTGGGGGTGGATGACACCATCACAAGGGATGACAGCAAAATTTAAATTCTTTATGTACCTGTTATCCGTTATTAGGCTTTCACAGAATATGGGGAAAAATAAAGGGTACGTTGTGAGGGGGTGACACCATGAGCTGCTACATTGAGTGACACCATGAGCTGCTACATTGAGTGACACCATTAGCTGTTACATTGGGTGACACCATGAGCTGCTACATTGAGTGACACCATGAGCTGCTACATTGAGTGACACCATGAGCTGCTACACTGAGTGACACTATGAGCTGCTACATTGAGTGACACCATGAGCTGCTACATTGAGTGACACCATGAGCTGTTACATTGGATAAAACCATGAGCTGCTACATTGGGTGACAGACACCATGAGCTGCTACATTGGGTGACACCATGAGCTGCTACATTGAGTGACACCATGAGCTGCTACACTGAGTGACACTATGAGCTGCTACATTGAGTGACACCATGAGCTGCTACACTGAGTGACACCATGAGCTGCTACATTGAGTGACACCATGAGATGCTACATTGAGA
The DNA here is from genome assembly GCA_002072015.1 of Radix auricularia. Classification (NCBI taxonomy): domain Eukaryota; kingdom Metazoa; phylum Mollusca; class Gastropoda; family Lymnaeidae; genus Radix; species Radix auricularia. Next base: position 840,491 of record MUZC01000162.1, read on the forward strand.
GACACCATGAGATGCTACATTGAGAGACACCATTAGCTGTTACATTGAGTGACACCATGAGCTGCTACATTGGATAAAACCATGACCTGCTACATTAAAGTGACACCATGAGCTGCTACACTGAGCGACACCATTAGCTGCTACACTGAGTGACACCATGAGCTGTTACATTGAGTGACACTATGAGCAGCTACATTGAATGACACCATGAGCTGCTACACTGAGTGACACCATGAGCTGCTACACTGAGTGACACCATGAGCTGCTATATTGAGTGACACTATGAGCTGCTACACTGAGTGACACCATGAGCTGCTACACTGAGTGACACCATGAGCTGTTACATTGAGTGACACCATGAGCTGCTACACTGAGTGACACCATGAGCTGCTACACTGAGTGACACCATGAGCTGCTACATTGAGTGACACTATGAGCAGCTACATTGAGTGACACCATGAGCTGCTACACTGAGTGACACCATGAGCTGCTGCATTGAGTGACACTATGAGCTGCTACATGGAGTGACACTATGAGCTGTTACACTGAGTGACACCATGAGCTGCTACACTGAGTGACACCATTAGCTGCTACATTGAGTGACACTATGAGCAGCTACATTGAGTGACAATATGAGCTGCTACATTGAGTGACACTATGAGCAGCTACATTGAGTGACACTATGAGCTGCTACATTGAGTGACACTATGAGCTGCTACACTGAGTGACACTATGAGCTGCTACATTGAGTGACACTATGAGCTGCTACACTGAGTGACACCATGAGCTGCTACACTGAGTGACACTATGAGCAGCTACATTGAGTGACACTATGAGCATCTACACTGAGTGACACCATGAGCTGCTACACTGAGTGACACCATGAGCTGCTACATTGAGTGACACCATGAGCTGTTACATTGAGTGACACTATGAGCTGCTACACTGAGTGGCACCATGAGCTGCTACATTGAGTGACACCATAAGCTGCTACACTGAGTGTCACCATGAGCTGCTACATTGATTGACACCATGAGCTGCTACACTGAGTGACACCATGAGCTGCTACATTGAGTGACACTATGAGCTGCTACATTGAGTGACACTATGAGCTGATACACTGAGTGACACCATGAGCTGCTACACTGAGTGACACCATGAGCTGCTACACTGAGTGACACCATGAGCTGCTACATTGAGTGACACTATGAGCTGCTACATTGAGTAAAACCGTGAGCTGCTACATTGAGTGACACCATGAGCTGCTACATTGAGTGACACCATGAGCTGCTACACTGAGTGACACCATGAGCTGCTACATTGAGTTACACCAGCCCTAGTAACGTCACTGTATATGTGTGTTTATGTGCATTCAATGTTTTTAAAAGTTGATGACTTTTTTTTACATTTTGCTTCGCTCCCCTTCTGTTCTTGTCACGAATTTTATTTATTAACTTCTATTCTTTATTTCATAATGAGATTTAAAAACCTCTTAGATAACATGATATGATTTTATTTTCCTTTAACGCCACAAATTATGAATTAAACTAGATATATTAATAAAAAATACTGAATAACTTATCCTTGCAACAAATGGGTTGAGGCGTAATAGAATTTTATATACAAACACCAAGTTTCAAAGCCACGGAAATCCTATTAAATGACAGGCGTCAGGTTTGGTTCAATCTTTTCAAAATCACCCTGCGTGTCGTTTTTCCCCGGAGCTTTACAAAACACAGCGTTGTCCATTGCATCGCCATTTGATTAGGTAGGTGGTGTTCCCAGAAGGTTTTTTTTTTTTCAATTTCTATTCCATTATCAACTGAAAAGAAATGCACGCTTAGCTGACTTTCTACAATCCATTGAAAAGGGATAAAAACCACACCAATATTTTTCAGTTTATTACAGAATCGTTGTATTGCTGTTTGGAAATTTAAGCTTTCGACTTACGTTAATAACTGGTATGATCGAATTCGAAAAATAGTTTTTAAATGTTATACGTTTCAATTAAAGTTTTCTTGATTTTTATTTTGTTTCGTTAGGCAACTAAATTATTTTAAAATCTCTTTGTAAGTGCGAGACAAACTGATTTTTTTTTCGAGAATTCCAGTTTGAATTTATGAATTAATATGAAAACATATCGTACATATCTTTTATCTTCATTCATTATATTTTTGTTTCACTGTTTAATATTGCATGTATTCTAGTGAAGTTTTTAAAGACTTAAAATGTAAGCAAATCTATTTAAGGATTTATTTTAATCCCCAATCGCTTGATGAACATACAAATATGCCGGGTAGTCCTGAGCTTGTCAATTTGACGTCTAAATATTGGTGTCTTGTCTTATCGATACAGATCGATCCTATTGTGCAGATGATAATTGCGTCCACAGACCATCCCAGCAAGTGATGCAGCTTTCACGGGCCACGTTTAGGAGAAATCAACGCACTACCCAGCCGCCTGTATTTCCCTAAGAGTGTTGGACGTCCTGGGACCCGGGAACAAGGCCTTGCCTTCATATGGATTCGAACCCGTGACAATCGGTACGCCAGCCGAGCGCGCTTGCCACTCGACCACCGTGCGCCTTTGATGGAATAAAATAAAAGAAGTTGCGCCGTAGGCGTCTGATGAGAAGGCAATACATTTAGGGATATTTTCAACTTGTAGTGACATTCAAATAAGTGTGTTAATTGGTGTTTAGTCTTAATGCTGAAGAAATTTGAATTGAAATAATCGGTGCGGAACATTGGTGTTAATGTAGTTATGTCAATTGAAATTTCCTGAGTAGTAGAACAAAAAATATGAGACTCACGCGTTGATTTATACGTCACTTACCCTATGATATCACACGCTCCTCATGAAGAGAGGGAACCGTGAAGAGGATACATAACTTTCTCTTCCCTGGTATTCATTTCAACCCCGTAAATCAGGTTGTATAGAAATGACACACATATGTTCAATTGCCTTATGTGCAATGAATTACCTCCCTTGGATTCGCGGTATAGGAGAGGGTTTTTTTTTTGTTTGTTTGTTGTTGTTTTTTGTTTTTTTCTTGAAAGAGGTTATAAATAATAAATGAAGGTAAAAATAAATTCAAGTACTTTCGGTTCATATAACTAAGAACGTGGGCAGCTGCGTAGCGTGGGTATGTGCCGCCAGGGGCAGAACCAAAAGTTGCCGCCTCTACCCCCATCCACCCCCGAAAAAATATGTTAGCGCTGTAAAGTAAAGATATTTTATTAGAAAGTAATAATGACACTTTTTTTTTTTGAACTATCCCTTAACCCGACGCTGGGTCGTTGGGGCACCATTTTGAGCTGCGCACTAACTCATGCCAAGTGTCACGGTTCTGAGCTGCCTTCTGGGAATCGCTAAATGAAAGGCCGGTCCACTCTTTGATGTTGTCCTCCCAACTCTTCCTTGGTCTGCCTCTTTTCCTTCTTCCCTGGACTGTGCCTTGCAATATCGTCTTTGAGAGACCTCCAGATCTTGACACGTGTCCGTACCATCGTAGTTTCCTCTTTTTAATTGAGGTGAGAAGGTCCTCGTAAGGGCCAATGACAGCACTTATTTTGTCGCGGACCGCTTTGTTCGTGATGTGTGCCGTGTAGGAGATGTTTAATACCTTTCGAAAACATCTCATCTCAAGCGCACTAATTCTTTTTTGGAGGTCTGCGGTGAGCGCTGGGCAGAGGTAGTACCTTTTGACGCTGTGACAGCTGCACCCTCGGGTGGTCAAGCTCACTGGTCCTCGTCCATCTCTCGAAACTCTCACGTGTGGCTCCCAGCGCCACACCCCGGGCAACGGTCTCAGCTGACCGGCTAAACCACGTGAGGGGGTGGTGCTGACACGGCACCACTGGGCGTAAGACTTCCTAGTTGGAGCACCGGCTACGTGTCCATGACCAAGGCGGGCCACCGATAAGGAGGAAACCGGCTGTGGTTAAGCTTGGAGAGGGATGGGCGCCGCCAAGCAATTCTTGCCCTAGACACACCATATGACTATTATATTGACACTACAAATGTTTATTTTAGAGATACAAAGAAAAGCTTTATTTCTTTAATAAAATTGAAATTTCTGTTTTTCCTAATGGCATAATCTTTTGTGTATCATGTCTTCAGTCTTGCGCATGCGCAATATCCAAAATTGGAATAGCAATAGATTAGACAATTTAGGCGTGATCGTTATTGCCCGTAATTAATTTTTTATTCACTTCATTTTATAAAAGCTATTATAAAACTTTGCATAACTAAAGACAATTGTAAGCAATGTTCAAATTAATTATATTATTTAAGGCAAGGTATTCGAGCCTCAATATCTTAAAAAGAACTTTAATAAAGTCAACTGGTCTAGAATTTTTTTGTTTTTTTTAACCCGTTTGGTTCAATAGTTTTTGCTTGACAATGTCATTTGAACAGTCTTATTTGAAGGCAACATTTCAAAGTCCAGCAGATGGCCTTGAGTACGAAAATTGTATCTATTCTCTAAATTCTTGACATCTGCCAAAATATCACATGAATTTCTACAGGAATCTCATCTTATGAGTAATAGAAATTTCTTCTCACTGTTTTTCCAAATAACATGGATACATATTTTGAATTACCAAACATTTGCTCTCTGACACTTTGACTTGAAGATTCTATTAAAAGGATGAAGTCTCCACATAAAATGTTATCAAATGTCAAAGCGCCCTTTAAATGTTCAATTAATTTCTCTCTGGGCATCGTGTACTTAGCATTGCTTCTAGCACTATACATTTATTAATCATTTCGGGCATCTATGAAATAGCTTCGAAAATAAAAATATTATATTGTGACTAGCATAGTTCCTACGGCTGTTGGTGTGTTAATTTTTTTCGGCCTCTGTCAGTTTGTCTATAGCTTTAAAAAACAAAACCAAAATGATTCCATGGTATATTCACAATTTTGTATCCTGCAGCCGTGCTTGTAAAGTAATTAGATATTCCAAACGATTTATGGGCATAAATAAGAATGCGTAACAATGTTCTAAAATAGAATACTAAAATAGATATTTCTTTTCCATTGTAGTATCATGCAAACAAATTAGATATAATAAACTGCTTGAGCGAGATTTGATAGTGACGTTATATGTTAGTGTGTCTTTCTTAAACACCTGTATACATTCCAACCATGAAGAAGAAGGATTAACACATGATGATCGTCTGAAGTTCATTATTTTAAGATCGCCATTTATTAAAACCATTTCAGAAATGTCGTAAGAAGATGCACTTTTACTTCAATGTCAAAGATTCTACAATGTCTACTCTATTTTCAATCGTAACATATTCCACAACTGGACTTGTTCGGTGATTGCGAGAAATAAATGAAGAGCTATCGAATACAATGGAACAATGTTGGGTGTCTTGTTCTTGAAGAAATATGATTTTTCGCGATCTATTCTACATCTCTTAAAATTGCCATGAGCTCAGTTTGAATTTTAGATGACACTTTTGTAAAACCTTTTTTCACACGATGTTCTAGGAGTGCTCGATCGTACTTGGCAGGAAAATGCCTTGGTTCAGGAACATTGCCTAATTTTGCAACAGCATTGTCCTCTCTGTGACCGAAAATAAATTTTGCCAGGATTTAATAATGTCAAATATTCTTTAAAAAACGTCCAGCAAATTATTTTTCTTCTACAGCTTATTTTTTGTTATTTGTCTATTCTTTTTTATCCGATTTCTGATCCTTTCTAATTTAAAAAAAAAACAACTTTGGAAATGTTGAGCACTTGTTCATGGTGCCTACGTTTGGATATATGCGTGGAAAGTTTTAATTTTCTTTCTATAAGCAATCTAGCTCATTATTTTTGTTGATGCCTCAAATCAAAAGGCATTAAAATAGAAATAATAATAATTTGCTAGAATGAACCATAAACCCACAATTTTTTAAGTTAAAATCAAACTTGAATCAATTATGTATACCAGAACCATATTGTAATATTCCTACACTAATTCAGCCCCTATGTTTTCCACTTCAGAAGCATTAGTATCAGAAGACGTTAGATCCATAATGGAGTTTGAAGTTCTGGCATTAGAAACCTTTACGTTCTTATTATAGTCTCTATATTCCTTTGAATTTTAACTGTGCGTTTATTTTATTTTATTCAACTTTATTTTAACGCTTTTTATTTTTTAAACTAATTAACGAGAAATTATCCGCCCTCCCCCCCCCCCACCACTTTACACACAATGCCCAGCTCAGAGCTTTCGAGTGGCTCACGTTTCATATGCATTAAGTTTAGAGTTTAGCTGTCAAATTTTAAGAATCATTTAAGCAACCACAACATGAAAGTTACATTAACTTACTATTTAAGCACTTTTCAGTACAGTAGCATTAGTATCAGCAGAATTTATATCCAATGAGGAGTTTGAAGTTTTGATGGTTGAAAAGTTTACATGCCTTAGAATAGTTCCTTTATTTCTGTTATTAATTTCTTATTTGGTTTTCTTTTATTTCGATAAAAAAATCGCTTATAATTTTTTTCTTACAAACTAATTAACGACCAGGAATTTGCCGCCCCTGTCAGAGTGCCGCTCGGGACATTTGTCCCATTTGCCTCCCCTCGCTACGCCACGTCGGCTTATTAGGTTTTTTATATGCAGTTCACTCATTTTCTCACTTCTTTTGAGTTCTAAATTATTAATATTTAATTTGTATACCAAAGACACATTTTTGTGTTGTATTTCTACGTTAGAATGGGATTTTGAAGCACCCGCCCCATGTTTTTAATCATATTAAATCAAGGTACTTAAACTTATAAGTTTTAATTTATTTTCTTCTTTTCAATCCACTTAAAAAACGTGGTTTTTAAAAATCTTTACTTTTTACCTCTATTTTTATACCTAACACCTCATGAGCATTAATTTAATGACGGTACATTCGATTGCCTTATCATTTTGATACCATGCATCGTTATACAAGATCTATCTGTGGTAAAATTTTTAGATCTAAGGAACCATCAAAAGTGGTTTATTCTTACGTTGGAAAATCTTAAATTTCGCTGACAGAAAAAAAGGACAAAAATTCCAGACACAGTGGTACTAACCAAAGCTGACCTCCTCAGCATCTTCACGCTCTTGATGCAGTCAAAGCTTCGCTGGACAGGTCACCTAGCCCGAATGCCAAATGAAAAACCACCAAAGAGGCCCTACTATAGCGAACTCCAGCAAGGCCAGCAGCCCCATGGTGGACAAAAGAAACGCTGCAAACACACATTGAAAGCCTCTCTGAAAGAGTTTGCCATTAACCCAGACACGGGAGAAGAAGCTGCAATGGACTGGTCCAGCTGGCACCAATCCATCCACGAAGGTGCCAGGACATGTGAGGCAAACAGGATCAACGCCACAGAAAAGAAGAGGCACACCCGAAAGGCCGCGCTGTCATACCTCCAAGAGACAACTCACTCGTCCCATGTCCTTTCTGTTCCCGAACCTTCCGTGCCAGGATCGGTCTCGTCAGCAATCTGCACACACATAGGCAAAACCAGTCCCAGCAACCCTCAGAGGACTAGCGTGGTCCTTGTCGACTCGACGGACGAATGAGCTTAGTGGCCTAAAGCTATCTTAGTGGTCTAACGCTATCTTAGTGGTCTGAAGCTATCTAAGTGGCCTAAAGCTATCTTAGTAGCCGAAAAATGTTTTGATAAATTGCAAATTTTCGTGATATTATTTTTTATTATTGTGTTTTTTTCCTAAAGTTTTTGCTGTACACAAATGCTGAGATTAGTGTATAAAGGCAAAGGATTTTATATATATATATATATAAAGGCTGTGTGTATGAACGTAGGTTTGTGTTATTCTAAGATGCGGTAAAGCCACACTAACTCCGCGTGTTCAGACGGTGAGAAAGTTTCTTTAACCATTTGTTTGAGAAATTAGGTTCACTTCACTTTCGGTTTGAAATGTATAATTTAGAATGGGGAGACAATAATATGAAGATACTAATTCACACAATTTTTTAAGTCTTTTAAAAAATATAATACCGTATATACTCGAGTATAAGCCGACCCGAGTATAAGCCGAGACCCCTAATTTTACCACAAAAAATGTGCTGAAAAAGTCGGCTTATACTCGAGTATATACGGTAATAAAACGTTATTTGAGTATCAGTTGATTTTATTTAGTCAAAAGTGTACACACACGCGCTCTCAATAGAATCTCAGGTCCCTTACATAACTGGATCCAAGATTTCCTATTGGTTAGGGAGCAAACTGTTATAATTAATGGATCTAAATCTACACCAATAAAGGTTAACTCAGAGTTCCACAAGGAACTGTCCTAGGTCCCTTAATATTTTTAATTTATATAAATGATTTACCCAACAATATCTCAACAGGTACAAAAGTTAGGTTATTTGTTGATGATTGTATAATCTATAGAACAATCAAGTCAGAACAAGATAGCAAAATTTTACAAAAAGATTAATTAATAAAATGGGAAATAAACTGGAATATGTCCTTCCACCCAGAAAAATTTCAACTGCTAAGAGTAACAAAGAAAAAGAAACAAATAAATTCAAAATGCCTCAGTCATGGAACAGAACTAACCCAAACTTGAGATGCAAAATACTTAGGAGTCATAATAAATGAGAAACTATCTTGGAATCCCCATGTCAATGAAGTTATTAAGAAATCAAACAAAACCTTAGGCTTTATAAAAAGAAACTTTTACAAATGTAACATAGATATAAAACTAAAATGCTACCTAACCCTTGTAAGACCTATACTAGAATATGCATCTTTTGTATGGGACCCATCCACCAAAGAAAATATTGATAAGTAATAACAAATACAAAAAAGAGCTGCCAGATTCATTACTGGAGAATATTCAAAACTCACAAGAGTAACACCGTTAGTTAAATCATTAAACCTTGAAACAGTAGAGGATGGAAGAACCAAGAGTAAATTAGTAATTATACATAAGGCAATTAATTCTAATTTAGAAATACAACACAAAGATAATTTAATACAACCCTCAAATAGACATAAAGATAAAAACACCTTTCTTATTCCATATGCAAGAACAAACACATACAAGTTTTCTTTCTTTCCGTCCGGGGTTTGGGCGTGGAACGGGTTGCCTGAAGAAACCAGGAAAGCCAACACTTTATCATCTTTTAAAACTCTAGTAAGAATACAGGACTAAACACAAACCATAGAAATACGTATAGCGCAATAATTTTCTGTACAGAAGGAGCGTCTGTAACATATGAGATAAGATAATAGAAAAAATATACTGAATTTCATAGCAATAACCAAACGTAATTTTTTCAAATCGTCTTTCGGGCCTTAGGCAACTAGATATTCTTAATTCAAGAAAATAAAATTCTTCTTTCTTTTAAGTTTTACTTTTCAATATGAAATTTTAATAACATCATGCCTATAAATTTCAAATTTGTTGTTCTTTAAATGTGTACCACAAGACTTGCTCCATTTGCCTCGGTGTAATGCTGGAGTATGGTTTCTAATTTCCATTGTATTTGTGAATTAAAAATGCCAAGTCAGTCATGCCAAACATTTTCGATATTAAGATCCCATGTCTCACGCCAACCCTGTTATTCCTCACCCCTTTCCAACCTCCAACATTCCAACTTTTTATTACTTGATATTATGTTTAGCAAAAACTTGATCAAAATTGGGCCGTTATATTCAAACGAAAATTTTTAGGAAGTATCTGTCCTTATTTATTAAAAATTTTACACCGAAATGGTTCTTCCCAGACAGCTTAAAAATATTTCGGATAAACTACCTTCCCTTCTAAAGATTGCTAACAATAGTCTACCAGGGCATAAATATTAATTCACCACTCAACTTTTAGTCTCATCAGTCATCCATGGAGTGCCACTCAAGAAAGCTCAATTATCACGATCAAGACGGACAGACGCCTATTCTTGATCCAATAATTTCAAGAACTTTAATTCTTTTATTTTATTTACTAAATTTCTACCCCAAAAAATAATAATTTTTTTTAAATGTTAATACATTTTAAGGGGAAACAACCTTTTAATACTTCAAGCATGTATTGCATTGATATCTTTGCGATTTTATGCTAGTAAAACAAAATTCTTAAATAATTTACGGAACTTTAAGACAATCCTTCTATACAGAAGATTACTGCGCCCACGGACCAATATTTTTCTGTATAGAAGGAGCTTCTGTAACAGATAAGATAATATAAGAATTCTCCTTATGTCGGAAACATGGTCAAGTGGTATGCACAATCAGCTGGCTTACCGATTGCCACGCGTGGGAATCTCGTTGAAGGCAGTGATTTGCAAGCATATTGTGTGGACGCAATAATCTTCTGCAGGGAAAGAGCGTCTGTATAGATAATACAAGACAAGTTGACCGGTAGTTGATGGCTGCTTATAATCTACAAATCTTTTGTATTTATTTCCTTTTCTCCCTCACTCTTTATCCCTTTAAAAATTCTCGTTCACTATTTTAGGTAAAATTCCTCAGCAAAATATTTTGAGGCTGATCTTTAAGAACAATCACATTTAACTCCCTTCGCCACCAAAAACACGAGTGAAGTACACATTTGATAACTGAAAACAAGGGAGGTAACCATCAAAGATGTGATGAAATTATACTTAAATAAGTTTTGTCCCTTTGATAAAAATTCTAATAGTTTAGGGTTTGTTTTTTTTTTTGTTTTTTTTGTTTTTTTAATTTTATTTAATTCTCTTGCTGGTTTTGGGGAAGTGGGAGGCAAGTCAAGGCTAGAGAAGGGGTCGAGAAACCATGGCTCGCGAGCCACATATGGCTCTTTTGATGACTGCATCTGGCTCTAAGAAAAATGTTCGATTATAAATTTCTAAAAGTTTATTCAGACTTCTATAATCTACCGCTACTCGTTCTGAAAATGATCTTTATTTGGACAAAATGTGTGTGTGTGTGATTGGGGGGGGGGGTGGGGT
>MUZC01000162.1:856914-875042 GCA_002072015.1 Radix auricularia
GGCTGATTTATTACCCCCCCCCCCCACACACACACGCACTTTCCGGAGAGTAAAATGTCTAAACAAACTACTTTTTTCTGAAAGCATCCATTTTATTTTGTTTTCCAAATAATTTGACTTCTATTTGACTGGGTAGCGAAGTCAATAGTGCGCTCGTCTCACAAGGTGAGGGGCGTGGGTTCAAACCCACGAAAAGCCACTATAAAAATGTTGTGCAATGACTAACGCTTAGAAAGTCATCCGCTGACCTGGAGAGGGATGGGCGCCGCCAATGTCTATTAAGCCCGAGAATATTCTAATGGAAACATTAGAATCCTCTACGACCTCGATAAAAAGAGGTTATGGGACTAAAAAAAAAAAAAAAAAAAAAAAAAAAAAATTGAAGTCAGCAGCCTTGAATATGAGGCCTTCAATAGATCTTTTCGTAAAAACTAGTAGCAAGATGAATCCCCCCCCCCCCAAACAAAGGTTTTCTCTGCAGACTGGACATCCAAAAACACTGTCGAAAATGCCTTCCACTAAAGTTGAGCACACAAAGGAAGGGGGTGGATTGGTGGATTTTCCTTACTTCGAATCGCTACAGCAAACGAGCCCAGAGGTGTCACTAGGGTTGGTGTCACCCGGGGCGGTAACTCATGGTGTCACCCGGGGCGGTAGCTCATGGTGTCACCCTCTCATGATTTAACCCATAGAACTCCTCCGAGTTTTCCAGTGTCAAATAAAAGAAATATATAGAATTTTACAGTCTGGTGTCACCCCCCCCTGATGGTGTCACCCGGGGCGGCCCGCGCTCACTGCAACCCCCTAGCGACGCCACTGAACGAGCCTATTATCCAAAGACTTTCACTTGACGGGAGGCTCCTATCATAAATTGCGACCATTTTGAGACTCACTGCTTAGAAACTAATGTGAGTTATAATACGGCACCCGCGCCTGTGCCTCATTTTCATAACCATAATTCTTCAATAATTTATGGTTTTTTGCAACAATCATCTATCTATTCTTCATTATATATAATTCACCTAACCGAGGATGTGCAAATAAGCATGACGAATGACTGTCGCTGGGCTCGACCAATCAGTTTATGGTTATCCGGGGAGGTACGGGAGGCAATTAAAGAGTGCCACGTGAAGACAATGTTTTATGGCACTGCTCAGCAGATGGAGCAGGTTGCCCAAGTATTAGCCAAGGCCTTAAGAGATTAATCTCATGCCTCCAGAATATGTGTTTAGTTTAGTTTAGTTTATGGTTAGCATGTGTCGAGATCAACAATGGTTCTTGCGTTCACTTGAGTTGTTTCTTACGCCGGTCTTACGCGTGACATGGAAGGTTCTGGGTACAAGCCCGAGTGAAAACATCAATTTTTACTTTAAAAAAAACAACCCATTAAAAACAAAGTTTTTGAATATATATCCCTTACATATGAGACATGACTAGAAGTATTCATTATGTTCAATATAATACGCACCGCGCGACAAACATTTACAGACTGAGCTTGACTGAACTCCCTTTGCTGTAAAACACGGGAATGTGGTCATCGATGGCTGGAGTGAACTTCAGTAGCCCTGTGAGGTAATCTATAGCAGACGGCTACTAAACATTCATTATTTTAATTACGGTGCTTTGGATCGATCTGAATATTTTAAAAAATACACCGTTGGGTGACACAAGTGTATGTTAAAAATTTCAACTCGATAGGATCACGGAATGTAGATCATTTTTACTTAGCATTTTTCTGCGGATTTGACCACGACAGATAGAGATCACAAAATAATGAACTTAATTTAAAGGATTTAAAAAATGTGTGTTTCTGCCCGTTCTCCGCCCCCCCCCCCCATTTTTGCGCAAATGGCTGACCTAACTAGGGTCGACCAATCACAGTTTATGGTTGTCAAGCTGGCGTGGTGGGCATGTAAATAACAGTGCGAATGTCTCGAGACCTACAATGCGTCCGCGGTTTCCCTCTCCCACCGGTGTTCATTCATGTTGTTTTGATTTCTTCGTGCTGTAGTTTCTGTCCCTTTCTTTGGAATATCCATGAGCAAGTCTGCGGCGTATGCTACACCGCATGGCGTAACTATTATTTATTAATTTATTTCTATTCAAACAAAAAATAGCATCATTACTTGTGAATCTCCTCTTAAATAACTGGCAGCATCATCCGTGTGTTTGACAGCGCATTAAATTCACGTCTGCCGAAGCTGCTGCGATGATCAAGTGACCTATTTATCACCCTTAATTGCTATTCTATTTTTAAAATGTTTTGTATGTGTATGTCATGATATACAAATTAAGTTTAAAAAATATTTCTTTTGAGCCAACATGGTGAAAGAGCATAATTCTAACCTGAAAAGAAACGCTTATGATCAACTGCGTGATAAATGAAGCTAAACTTTCCCCATGCATACTCATTTACTCAGCGGCGTTTGATGAAAGCACAGGTGCTAATGACACGGTGCAGCCCGAAATATATGTCCGTGCTGTCAATGACAGTTTTAAAGTGATGTAAGAGTAGGTCAGGGTAATTTCGATGCACGGCAATACCAATCCTCTGGTGGAACACAGCCATTAGCTGTGTAATGTCATTTAGGGTGGCATCTTGTTGTGCAAGAATTCTGCATGTAGCTCACTGACACAGGGCCGTTTTTAACGCATAGTCCCGTTGGGCATTTTCGCTGGGGCCCATGTTATTTAGATATATTATGTATATTTATTTTTATCCTGGGGTGGGAGCGTACTCATTATTTGCCCAGGGGCCCAAACTATTTCCTAGCCCGGGGGTCCGAAATGGTGTAAAGACGGATCTGCAGTGACAACCAACAGATCGCCATCAATGGTAGAGACTAGGAAAGAGTATAGAGTGTGGCCGTTCATTTCCAACTTTCTTTTCGAACATGACTTCGCAACACGGCTTAAGCTTTGTTTCTCGACATTGGCTTAATAACTTCGTGCTCTCCGTTGTGCTCAGTGACAGAAAAGTAGTCACACACTCTCCTCAACAATTACTTTCATAATATGTCACCCGTCACTAAATCATTAGCGGCGTATGCTACGACGCGGGTCGGCTATTAAACAAGCTGGAGTGATATCCCCCAAACTGTCTCGTTTTATCGTTGACAACATTAAGGGTTAGGAATCGGGGAAAAGATATTGTAGGTTTTGTGAACTAAATACCTTCTAATATTTTCGTGCAGACGAAGTTTGTGAAGAAAAAAAAACGCTCCAGAAAATACATAAAGGCGAAAAGCTGCTTTATAAGAATATGATACAAAATTATCAAATTCTAAAGGTTTTTGAGAGACCGGAAAAAAGTGTACAGTATAACTTCTGATTAGTGGAAATCACTCAAAAAGTTGAAGGAAACAAAGGTATAGGGTCTAAGTCTTCTGCTTGAAGTTTCGTTCAAATAAGTGAAACGTTACTAAAGTTATTGTGTTCACAAACAGACACACACACACACACACACACACGCACACACACACAAACACTCACGCACACAATCACACACACATACACGGACAAACAGACTGTAACTGTTTTATCTTTTGTGACGTTTCTAGTTAGGCCTATTCCATTTTTGCAGGCGTGTACTGACAAATTGCAACTTGCAGTAATAACACATAAGTCTCTGGTAACTTATTAACTTTAATCCAACACTAGAAATATATACACTTTATACATTAGTGAAATCAGTCTGGCTCGCTGCCATTTTCCTGCACACACTCCTATCAATCAGCTGCCACTCAACTAATTACTAATATGCAAATTATTATCATGTGACACAGACACACGCACGCATACAAACAAGATTGCAATACTGTGTTTTTTCGACTCATGCGGAGATTGTAAAACGTCAAAATTTGTCAAATCGCAAACAAAAGTTGTTTACACGATTATACTACTTTCCCTTCACATCCCGTATACGAGGTTATAAAAAATGTGTTTTGTATCGACAGCAGAGTCTGTGCCTAAATGAAGAAGACTGAGGTATTTACTCCTTTGATATAATAAATGATCCCTAATGGCTCGTGGACTAATATATTCTTGCACTCGACAGAAAGTTTGTTGGGTTTTTTTTTAATGGAGCGGCATTGTCCCGAAAACTCGAGTTTCTGAGAGTGCGGCACTGTCGGGTAAATGTCGGCATTCTCCCAACAAAACAACAAGCAGTAGAGTACCGTATATCTATACTCGTTCGGTCATAAGCCGACCCCATCCCTTTTTTTGAAGAGAAAAGTATTAAAAGTGTACAGATCGTTCGGTCATAAGCCGACCCCATCCCTTTTTTGGAAGAGAAAAGTATTAAAATTGTACAGATCGTTCGGTCATAAGCCGACCCCATCCCTTTTTTGGAAGAGAAAAGTATTAAAAGTGTTCAGATCGTTCGCAAGACGACCCCATCCCTCTTTTGGAAGAGAAAAGTATTAAAAGTGTTCAGATCGTTCGGTCATAAGCCGACAACATCCCTCTTTTGGAAGAGAAAAGTATTAATAGTGTACAGATCGTTCGGTCATAAGCCGACCCCATCCCTTTTTTGGAAGAGAAAAGTATTTAAAGTGTACAGATCGTTCGCAAGACGAACCCCAAAATTAATAGGACAGATTTTAAAAAATGGTACAAAATGGTACACAATTTTAAAACTACAAGCTAAATTGGTCATTATGATTGTTTACTTTGTACTGCATATCTTTGTCTTTGTGCTCTTTTTTAGGCAAGAGCTATATGAACCTGTATTTTTAAAAAATTGGTAAACAGTGGCGAACGCGTGTAGATTCTACATTAAAATTCGTTGCTGAACACAAAATTTGTTAAAACAATGTATTAAAATATTCAAAAAAAAATATATAATAAAATTATTACATTAGTTAAGTTAATATACATGCAGCAATCACCTATGACCTATGACCTATGACCTATGACCCGCTCATAAGCCAACGCCAGAACTTTTCCCCCTACATTTTGTCCAAAAAAAAGGTCATCTTCATATCGAGTATATACGGTAATAGGGCACCACCACTTAGTAGTTAATAATTGATCTGAGTGATTTGAGCTATTTCCGATAGTCAGAAGGCATACTCAGGCCAATATGATCTGGTGTCATACTCAGACCAGTCTGATCTGGTGTCATACTCAGACCAGTCTGATCTGGTGTCATACTCAGACCAGTCTGATCTGGTGTCATACTCAGGCCAGTCTGATCTGGTGTCATACTCAGACCAGTCTGATCTGGTGTAACATGTGTCGCAGCTCAATTGTCATCACCCTAACGACGTATTCTTCGTGTCTGCTATTCCCAAATAACGGAAACTACAAAGATTCACCTTTTTTTTGTCACACTTTGTCACTTGGTGTAGTCCGCGCCTCCAATAACCCCCCCTGACGACGCCCCTGGATGCAATGCATCGTAAAAGGAATAATTTCAACACATTTTTTTACAAATGATCCCATCTTCTTAGATTTGAAATTTTGAACTCGGAGATAAACTCAGAGTTGAATGGAAAACCATACAAGAATTTTACGTGAGTCTTACGTCACATACAGTTCTTGTCATGAAGCACGCATTTTGGTGAAAAGCTCAATTTCACTACGAGCTAAAGTAACACAAAATTCAGAGCCAATTCTATATCGATGAACATCTCCCATCCATAACCAGGATCTCAATTACTTATTAGGGGCCGTCCATAAAATACGTCACGCTCCAGAAGGGGTGTAAGAAAGTGTGACAGTTTGTGACAGGGGGGATGGGGTGTCCGGCCATGTTTGACGTCACGGTATTTTACTTTAAATTTTAATTATTTTGTTAATAAAAAAATATATATTTTGTACGAAAGTTTGACGTACTTTAGGGGGGGGGGGTCCGAGATTTGTGACAGGGGGGGGAGTTAAAAAATTGTCAAAAATAGCGTGACGTACCTTATGGTCGGCCCTTTATGAGAGGATTAGAAGAATTTGTACATGATAACACCTTCATTTGTCTTATTTTTAAAAGTTATTTATAGTCAAAATCGGGAGAATTTTAAGGTTATAACTGTGCAGTTATTAACGATAACTGAAAAGTAGTTTGCATTTCGTCATTCTTCCGTCTATTTTTGTTGGTCTCGGTCGAATAAGCGAACCAGAGTAACAAGCTCTGACATGTGTGTGCTCTGTATCCCATCACCCTCTCACGAGTGGTCTGTATCCCATCACCCTCTCACGAGTGGTCTGTATCCCATCACCCTCTCACGAGTGGTCTGTATCCCATCACCCTCTCACGAGTGGTCTGTATCCCATCACCCTCTCACTACTCGCACGCTACCGTTCACGAATGTGCAGCTGTCACGTCGTCTATGTCAAGGTGACTTAGTAAACTCGATCTATCGGACCCCTCTTCCTTGCATAGTTTTGGTTGTCACCCTTTAACTGAAATGATTCAATCCGTATCCCACACGGCGGGGCAGATCCAACAATATCTATGATTGCACCAAATTAGCTTGTAATGTATCCCCGGACTATTCTCTCCCCCAAACCCTTCCAGCACTGACAATGGGTGACGTCACTCCCTCTACCTACTACCAACGACAACGACCACTTCCTGTGGTCACTCAGGCGTTGGGCCGGATGTAAGTGCACAGCTGCGTTCCGAGTCAAACAAGCGAGGGGCATTGTTCAGCTTTTTGAAAAGAGCCTTTTGTCAAACCGGACGAACCTTCAATGACTGTGCTGACCGAATGACCAGACTTACGTCATACTCCCCCCCTCCCGTCCACATCCCCGAGAGAGTCATTTTTCACGAGTGTGTTTATGTGTGTAGGACACACTGGCTACAACCTGTTGGACAGCGACATTAAACATGACGGGAACTGACCTTCGCATGGCTGGGACTGGGGTGAAGTTAGCTTAAAGCTTCTGTTGTTATTTGTGGTTCAGAAATAAACCATTTGTTGGAAGAACATGTTCAGCTTGGACAAGAAAAGAGCGAAAAGGAGAGAGAAAAATGACAAGTTTCACCACAATTTCAATCGTGTTCGTTGTACAAGGCAAAAGATGGGGGAGTTACTAAATAATCCGGCATCCTTCCGTCTCGCGAGACGATGGTGCATCACCGTTGGGTTGGGTTGCATTTCCTCGAGTGACTGTGCAGTCCTATCCTTGAGTGACAGTCTATGCCACAGTTTTTACACACGAGTTCTGTGCTTCCAAATGTTTTGGCCTTTCTCCTAGCTCTTCTGTCTGCAGCCTCCTCCATTCTTCGCTCCTCGGCTACTATGACGCCCTCTTTGACAACTGTGCGCCACGTAGATCGGTCTTCTGCCTTACACTCCCAGTCACTTGTATGTATTTTGGCTGCTTTCATGTCCCTTTGACAGACATCTTTAAATCGCAAGCGTGGGCGACCTGTTTTCCTCTTTCCTGAAGCAAGTTCACCATATAGGAGATCCTTCGGGATGCGGCCGGGGCTCATTCTTTTGACATGTCCTAGCCACCTCAGGCGTCTTTCACTAAGAATTGAGAACATGCTTTGGGTATTGGCACGCGTTAGTACCTCACTATTAGGCACTTTTTCTTGCCATTTAATACCAAGGATGTGGCGCAAGCATCTCAAATGGAAGCTGTTAAGCTTACGCTCTTGTGATGTATAAGTGGTCCATGTCTCGCTCCCATATAGTAGTGTACTGATGACACAGGCTCGATAGACGCACAGTTTGGTTTTCTCCGTTAGCTTGGTGTTTTGCCAGACCCGCTTATTTAGTTTAGCCATTGTTGCGGCTGCCTTGCCAATTCTGCTGTTTATTTCTTCTTCAATGGACAGTGTATTGGAGACCTTGGATCCCAAGTAGGTGAAGCTGTCCACAACCTCCAAGTTTTCATTATCGATATTTATGGTAGGAGGAGGTCGAGTGTCTTGGGCCATGATGTTTGTCTTTTTCAAGCTGATTTGCAGACCAAATTCTTTGCAGGCATTGGAGAAGCTTGACACGAGTTGTTGCAAACCAGATTCTGTATGTGCTGTTAGTGCCGCATCATCCGCAAATAGTAGCTCTCGAATTAGGACATCCGTCGTTTTGGTCTTGGCTCGGAGGCGGGCAGTGTTGAAAAGTCCTCCATCAGCTCTGGTATGTAACCAGATTCCCTCACTGCTATCCTTGAATGCGTATCGAAGAAGTACAGAGAAGAATATTGCGAAGAGTGTTGGTGCGAGAACACAACCTTGTTTAACTCCGCTGCTGACAGGGAAGGCCTCTGACTTAGCTCCATCGAACTGTACTGTGCCAAGCATATTTTCATGGAACTGTCTGATGATGGCAAGTAGGTGAGGGGGACATCCAATTTTTGCCAGTATTTGGAATAGCCCGTTGCGACTGACTAAGTCGAAGGCTTTTGTAAGGTCCACAAATGCAATGTATAGTGGCATCTGCTGCTCTCTGCATTTTTCCTGGAGCTGTCGTATGGAGAACACCATGTCTATGGTAGACCGACCGGACCGGAAACCACACTGAGATTCTGGATAGACGCGGGATGCTAGGCTTTGTAAACGTTTTAGTATAACGCGGGCAAAGGTCTTTCCTACAATACTAAGGAGTGAAATGCCGCGATAATTATTGCAATCACTCCTATCACCTTTGTTTTTATATAGTGTCACTATATTTGCATCCTTTAGGTCTTGGGGGATGTAGCCCTGTTCCCAGCAGAGGGACAGAATCTCGTGCAATGGTTGGAGTAAAGCTGTCTTGCCACTCTTTAGAACCTCTGGTGGTATTCCATCATTCCCAGGCGCTTTTCCACAAGCTAGACTGTCAATTGCTTTGCTCAGCTCTTCCTGTGTGGGCACGACATCAAGTTCTTCCATGAGTGGCATATCTGGGATGTCATCTAGAGCGGTGCTGGAGACTGTGTTAACTGTTGAATACAATTCCAGATAATGCTCAACCCACCGTTTTAGTTACTAAATACTAAACCAAAATGAGAATATTTGTATCTCCTACTGCATATATTGATAGACTTTGATTTGCAGATGCATTGATGAAGATTTCAAAGGAAGCTAGTTTTGATTTTTTTTTAAAAAAGAGACTGAAATAAACAAAATTAGAAAACTTAAAACTTAATTCACATGTTAAAAATCTACAAGACGTGTAAAATTCGAAATAAGCAAACAAACGGAACCAACAGCTCTCGAGTTAAGCGAATGTAACAAAAATCAAGCTAAAATTTCATGAAAGACGCTAAACGTTCTGCTATCTCCTTAAGGATTATTATTAACGAGCAACAAAGACCTTCCAAGGACATTCCGCCGTCATTTCGGTGGAATATTGTAACTCCTCTCCAACAGCTTCTCGACGGGCCATAAATGTGTATCACGTCAAAAATACTTTTCATGATAGTTAAAATAAATAACCGGTAAAAAAGGTTTTTGACTATAAATCCCAACGCGTACCAGTCAAAATAAAGTCTTGGAAAATACACAGCACCAAAAATAGCTCGTTTTGAACGTCCGTGTAAATTTGTTCAATATGTAAACTATTTATTAAATTTTTCTCCACTAGTGATTGGCTGTATGAGTTTGAGGGACCAATAACTATCAAGGACTTACAGAGCGGACAGAAAATTGCCTTTTATTATTATAAGATTGATACAGCCACTAAATGGAATGGATCTGTCCCAGCATGCCACATGTTTAAATTCGAACATTACTTTTAAAAATATAGCGACATTTCACTAACTTTTGAAAAGGTGCCTTTTAATCTAATATTCAAGGATACGAAATGTGTAGATGAGGATAAACTAACTATCGCAATCATTATACTGGTCCAATGACTGGACAGATTTGCTAATGAACATGTTCACATGTCACTGTGGGTATAGTAAGACACTTTACATCGTTTTTTTCCCACGCATGTCTTGATCAGCCGCTACTTGTGTAACTGCTTACTCGACCTGTGTGTCTTGAAACCCTCCCCTCCCCCTCCCCTTTCCATCTTTTAAACCGCCTGATGACGACCCGGGGGGATGGGGAGTCACATTGTCCCACCTAAGCGGGTCACGCTTGACCGACCACTTTACCAACGTCGACCAGAAAATCTTCGCGGCAAACACACATACATAAAAAAATTCTTCCCTCCCCTCCCACACCTCGATGTGGTCAGTGTTTACATTCCAACCCGTCAATCCATGAGCAGCCCTCGCGGGACCCTCCTCGAAGGTCCGTAGCCCGGGCGACCAATCCGAAGCCGTCACGAGCGGAGTTCACCGCGAGCCACTACATCAGTGACCACCACGCAGACCGCGGTAAAGTTAGTGTGTTTGTGATGGTTTGTGTTTGTGTAGCATCGGGACTTTTCCAGGAAACCCGCTGCTGCGTTGTGTTAAATTTCTTTCAACTAATTGGATTAGGAAAACCGTAGCACATCAAGATCTGGAGGCAATAGTTAATATACATCGAAGTGTGGATATATTTCTGAACGTATTTGTAGTAATTTAAAAAAAGGGCTCAAAGAAGTTGACATACTTTGACTTAGAAAGTAATAAAGAACTCTAATACTAATACGTTTGTCATTGTCAGTTCGACGCTGCGGCTCCAAATACAACTAATCAAAGTTATATGAACGTTTATTAAAGCCGTGTTCGTCCTGTTGACACACGTGACGTATGCCCGCGTGATTGTTTTGATCGATGTGCTTGTTCAGTGATTCACCCGGGAGTGAAACTAAAAAAGTCATCAAAGTGGGGCGTTGTTTTTGATCTGGATCCCAGACCCACACTACAAAGTTTAATAACGGATAATACGAGCGGGCGTAAGCGTAAGCAGGGGAGAAATGTGTTAATCTTTACGACTCGACGTTTGGCCTACGACTTAGCTTAGTATGTTCAACTAAAGACCAGCAAGAAATTGCAGAGGTCAAGCGCTGCGATTTTCGTAAATCCTACTATGACCAGGTCGCCATAACGTTTTAAATTTAAAAATTTCACCAGCAAACGCTGGTCTTCGCGCTGATGTTTGTTTAATGAGGTTTTCTGCATTGACCTGGGTTTTTCTGTTGTCTTTAAACCAAATATATTTCGATCATCGGTTGGACTGAACGAATTACCCAGCGAGTGAGGCGGGTTGGCAAGCGGGATCACACCAACAGCTGGCCCATTAATGACCACACAGCTGTTTACGAAATTCCACCGCGATTAGTGATGCAGTGAGTTGACTCTCCAACGGCTTGGATGTCAGAGTGACTTTATGTAATATTGAACTTGTGTCATTTATAATATTTTAACGTCGATGCTTGTCCTCACAATTACAGCCGATAGTTCGACAACATACACAACAATACATAGTCTATGTTTGACTGCAACTTGCGCTTCTGTTGATGAAAGTCAGTGAATGTGAAATTATTCAATGAATCCCGGATTAAAAGGATACCTTACTCAAACTCAAGTTATTGGCCTAGTGCTGAGTGCTGTGTTGTAATACTAGTGAAGTCAAGACGGTACTCAGTACAGATGTCGTAAAATAGTATGGATTATCTCCATGTGTTCTGGTAAGTTGTAAACAAAGGTTTTTTTTTTTTGTTTTTTTGTTAATTAAATTTTCAACTTTGAGATTGTGGCATTTGTTTATAATATAGATGCATGTTAATGTTAGTATCATGTGCTAGTGGGTCAAATTGGAAGTAATAGAAGTTACACGTTTTGTCTCTAATATATTTTTTCAAGATATTACACACAAACTTTTACTTTTAAAGTGTCAATCATTCCTCAATGCAACTAATGATTTAAACAACCAACAATCTATTTGAGCTCATCTTTTATTGGGCATTCGGGAATAATGTAGTATAGGAAACCCGAATCAATCTGCAATATTTATTAATGGTGAATATTCACAACTGGCAAGAGTAGCCCAACAGCCGGCATTAGGCATAGGCAAACTAGGCAGCCGCCTAGGGCCTACGACTTGTCTCATCATTAGTGGGGGTCAGGGCCGGCTTTAGGCATAGGCAAACTAGGCAGCCGCCTAGTGCCTACGACTTGTCTCATCATTAGTGGGGGTCAGGACCGGCTTTAGGCATAGGCAAACTAGGCAGCCGCCTAGTGCCTACGACTTGTCTCATCATTAGTGGGGGTCAGGGCCGGCTTTAGGCATAGGCAAACTAGGCAGCCGCCTAGGGCCTCCGACTTGTCTCATCATTAGTGTACAATAATCTTTCTATATTTATTTTTTAAATCTTGCTATTATACTCAGGGCAATCAAATTCACTTTGCCTAGGGCCTCCAATTCCTTAGACGGGCCTGGTGTTTCCATTCGTTAAATATATATACCTTAACCTTGAAATATTAGGGGATAGATAAAAATACCAAAGTAATAATAATACACAATGTATTAAAACATAAATTAAAAATCTAACGCAAAAAACCACTTTGTTACATTCCATATTACCTTTAATTCAGTGGAAACAATTCATATACTCATATAGGCCTTAAAAAAATCATGATTTAACTGTGGGTAATTAGGAAGACTAACGGAAGTTATTGAACATGGTAACGGGTAAACCAACACATGTATGGGACTGCTATCAGTGGGCATAAAGAGACTTACACAAGCCCTGTTAAAATGTATTTGTTACCTAGGCTGATGATAGTATCAGGGCATGTGTAAGGATTGTGTGCCCTGTTCGTTCACTTTCTTTCTATGCCCTAGCTAATCGGGTTGCCATCCCACCACCCCGCCCCCTCTTTACTTTAGAGAGTCAAACCAAGGGACCATTGAAAACATCGTCGATGAGCAGCACCTAGCGACTTGGCGACTAACATACACTTTAAACACCGAGCTTGGCGACTAACATACACTTTAAACACCGAGCTTGGCGACTAACATACACTTTAAACACCGAGCGACTGGGCAACTAAGCTACAGGGCAACATACACTTTAAACACCGAGCGACTGGGCAACTAAGCTACTGGGCAACATACAATTTAAACACCGAGTGATTGGGCAACTAAGCTACTGGGCAACATACACTTTAAACACCGAGCGACTGGGCAACATACCCTTAATCACCTAGCGACTTGGCGACTAACATACACTTTAAACACCGAGCGACTGGGCAACTAAGCTACTGGGCAACATACACTTTAAACACCGAGCGACGGGGCAACTAAGCTACTGGGCAACATACACTTTAAACACAGAGCGACTGGGCAACTAACATACACTTAAAACACCGAGCGACTGGGTAACTAAGCTACTGGGCAACATAAACTTTAAACACAGAGTGACTGGGCAACATACACTTTAAACACCGAGCGCCTGGGCAACAAAACTGTAAACACCTAGCGACTGGGTAACTAACATACACTTTAAACACTGAGCGCCTAGGCAACATACACTTTAAACACCTAGCGACTGGGCAAATAACATACACTTTAAACACCTAGCGACTGGGTAATTAACATACACTTTAAACACCGAGCGACTGGGCAACATACACTTTAAACACCGAGCGACTGGGTAACTAATAACTAACATACAATTTAAACACCGAGCGACTGGGTAACTAACATACACTTTAAACACTGAGCGCCTGGGCAACATACACTTTAAACACCTAGCAACTGGGCAACATACACTTTAAATACCTAGCGACTGGGTAACTAACAAACACTTTAAACACCTAGCGACTGGGCAACATACACTTTAAACACCTAGCGACTGGGTAACTAACATACACTTTAAACACCGAGCGACTGGGCAACTAACATACACTTTAAACACCTAGCGACTGGGCAACTAACATACACTTTAAACACCGAGCGACTGGGCAACTAACATACACTTTAAACACCGAGCGACTGGGCAACTAAGCTACTGTGCAACATACACTTTAAACACAGAGCGACTGGGCAACTAACATACACTTTAAACACCGAGTGACTGGGCAACTAAGCTACTGGGCAACATACACTTTAAACACCGAGCAACTGGGCAACATAAACTTTAAACACAGAGTGACTGGGCAACATACACTTTAAACACCGAGCGACTGGGTAACTAACATACAATTTAAACACCGAGCGACTGGGTAACTAACATACACTTTAAACACTGATCGCCTGGGCAACATACACTTTAAAGACCTAGCAACTGGGCAACATACACTTTAAACACCGCAGACACAAAGACCACCAAACGCCCTGTGACAGGTCCAACGAGCCACATGAACTCTTTGATCTTGATTAAACGCCGTGGTCACACGGTGCGACGTTGAGGGATGGCTCGAAATGTCAGCTCATAGTCCGACAGCGGATCTCCTGTTAAGATGACCATGACCCTCCTTACCCAACTTGTGTTGTCACCAGGGCCACTGTCCACTCGTGATGAGAGCATAACACGCCTTCCTGACCTCGGCTGGGCGGGCCTGTAAATTTATATAATCCATTAAATGTCACAATGTTATGCACGTTACAAATGTCACAATATTATGCACATTACAAATGTCACAATATTATGGACATTACAAATGCCACAATATTATGCACATTGAAAATGGATATTTCAGCTCGGAAATTTTTCTTTACATCTCCGTATTAAACTACTGACTTTCGAGTTTGACAACGATGCTACAACTATTCCCAAAATTTTTATTCACATGGACCGATTCAATCTGCTTGGCGAGAATAGCAATGTTGGTCAAATAAGAATGACCTCGATGTTGGTCAAATAAGAATGACCTCGATGTTGGTCAAATAAGAATGACCTTGATGTTGGTCAAACAAGAATGACCTTGATGTTGGTCAAACAAGAATGACCTCACAGGCGTCCATGTCATTTGTCACCAAGACAGTTATCCATTTTAATCCACCTGCATGTCAAGTGAAAATTTCAGCCAGGGGCGAACCATTTCATCGTTAGCACTCCTACGCCTCTGACTGGGACACTTATATGTGTATTCGAAACAGTTAAAATAAAGTTTTAAGCTTTTGTCCGAGAGATGCAGTTTTTTTTAATCTTTAACACCTACAAAGCACATCGGTTGGGTTGAAGAGGCTCTAAAGATGTGTGCATGATGTCAACAAGTGAACGGGATAATAAAAATAATAATAAAGTTTAAATCAAACCGAATTAGATTATACTATACCTTTTTTAAAAAAAAAATTGGAAACGTTTGTATCAATAATAGAAGAAGAGATTATTTGTTAGACTAGTGTGGAGGCTAGGCAAATATTATGTCAAAGACCAGAGCACATGAATTGTAATGTCGATATCCCGTGATCAAACACACGATAACACATTGGGTTTTGATAATAAAGCAGGCAAACAGTCTAAATGTCACTCTAGTGGCCTCAAATCCAATATAAGGAAAATATTGATAAGTGTATGCAGTATATTAACAAAAGTCGAGTAACCTGTCAAGAAGACAAATTTTTACAATTTTCAAGACGTAATTTCAAGTCATAATTATTTTAAAAATTATAAATGAGAAACACCCTGGATAGCCAAGGCCAAGTCAAATAGTCCGCTCGCCTCACAAGCCAAGGAGCGTGGGATCGAGCCCACGTTAAAGCCATTATAAAAGTGCTTAGCAATAACTAATGCTAGGAAAGCCCTCCGCTGACCCGGAGAGGGATGGGCGCCGACAGGGTCTACCAAGCCCGAGAATGACAACACAAAAAATGATGCAAAAATATTTCAACTTTTTAACATTTAATAGATCAAACAGAAAAAAAAAACGGATCCAATTATATAGATTCATAAAGACACAAATTTGTTAGTCGAAGAAGACTCATTGCCATAACGTTCGCTTTTTTATTAAGTCTTGTCAGGCTCACTCATACCCTGTTTGTGACGTCTTGTCAGGCTCACTCATACCCTGTTGACATGTTATCCATCCATTACTCAACATTACAGCGGCTTAAATACAGCACAATAAACGGTCGTAGCACTACA
Source organism: Radix auricularia (assembly GCA_002072015.1). Classification (NCBI taxonomy): domain Eukaryota; kingdom Metazoa; phylum Mollusca; class Gastropoda; family Lymnaeidae; genus Radix; species Radix auricularia. The sequence continues at coordinate 872,826 of MUZC01000162.1, forward strand.
TCAATGTTTCTCAAAATTTTGGGGTAACGACACACTAAGAATATTCGAGAATGTTTGTGACACACAAAAAAAATTTGCCCCTCTTACTTTATTTTAAAAATTGCATTATGACATAGTTCTGTGATGTATATTATTGTGATGTGTCAGTGTGATGGGTGTGTCTGCTTAAGGGAACACATCATATTCCATCGGGGCTCCAAAGTTGACAAGCAAACCCGCAACTCATCATCAACTGTAAGGAGTCTCTCTCGTTTCTTGGACTTGATTTCAGTTAATGGCGAAAAGCCAAATTTACAGAACCAAGAAGATGAAAACTGCAACAGAGTTTTAACTGCTTTAAAACTAATGACAAGAGGGTAGACTTTCATGATTGCAAGCCAGAATTCTTCTTAATCTCAAGTCGTGTTGGTGAACGTTGTTTGATAGAAATGGTTATGTCGTCATTCGAACAGCTGCTCCCCCTCTTCGGTCGTCAAATCGGCTTGTTCACTGGCACTGACTACCATTTCAAGCAAACTACACCGTTAGAAAGGATGTAAAAGGAAACTTGTGTACACAGACGGCAACCGAATCTAACACGCGTTGCTACTGGTTTTGTTGTTCATTTATTTAACAAAAAAATTTGTTTTGCTACGTTTTAAAATTTCATAATAACTTCAGAGCCCAGAACCCTGGCAGTTTTTAATATTTTTACTAAATCTCTTGACACACCTAGAAATCTATCATGACACACATATTGAGAAACACTGCACTACACAGTTTTCAACACTTCAAACACTTCTTGAAATTAAATTTTTTTAAAGGGGGTCGGGATATTAACAATCAAATACTGAGGGTCGATTCAGTGGCGTAGAAAGGGAGTTAAGGCTTTTTGACATAGGCGGCACGTTTTTTCTTGATGTATTTCGTGAACGGTTGGCGGCTAAGTTCAATGGTGTCACTACCGCATCTACGTCACTGGATCACTGTAGCATGTGACCCGTTTGTACACTTGATATTAGTGACACTACCGCAACTACCCCACTAGATCACTGTAGCATGTGACCCGTTTGTACACTTGATGGAAAAAAAGTTCACATCTCTGTTCTGAGTTCTGAGACAAAATTTCACAACCCAACGGCTGTTTGTCTCCTGTAAGTAAGAAAGGCCAAGTCAAATAGCCGTAAAGTAAAATAGGAGATACGTGTCCTAGTCCTGTGTAAAAGTTAGTGAACCACTGCTTTGGGTTGGTGGGGTGGGGGGAGGCGGAGTGTTGACATGAAATTGATTTCCAAGCCAGCTATCTGAGTTCAAGCTAGAAATGTTATCGATGCAGTGTGGGTGTTGATCAACAAAACATGTCTGCTCCATTCACCCAGCCCACAAGATTGATTTTTGGAATTTTTTCCCCATTAACTTTAAACACATTATGTCAGCAGTTTGGGTAGTCAATAAAATCCGCACGACTATTTCAGCGGATATTGAATTTTGATGACGTCACTAATCTAGTTCTACACACGTCCCATGTGTTAACGAGTAAGGAATGGCGGTGGTGAAAGGAAGATACTGGATGTGTCATGCTGTGTGCACAAAGAACATTATTTAAAGTTTCCTTCATGAAGTTAAGGTTAACTTTGAAAGATATTTTATTTTTACAGCGAACCTTGTTGAGCGTCCTCATATAATGATGATTCCTTGTAGTACTCGCTGAGTGTAGGGTCTCAGCAACAGGCTACAGGAATAACCTATCTCATTGTTGGGGATATCATTTCATGTGAATATAATCTTGTAAAAACAGGAATATGCTCTTGCAGTCGGCCCGGCAGGATTAACGTTAGGGTATAAGTACTGTTAGGGATTACAAATGTGCGGATTGTCCACAGCCAGTTAGAATTCTTTGTAGTAGACCTGGGTAAAGGAGAATTCCTTGTAGTAGACCTGGGTTAAGGAGAATTCTTTGTAGTAGACCTGGGTTAAGGAGAATTCTTTGTAGTAGACCTGGGTTAAGGAGAATTCTTTGTAGTAGACCTGGGTAAAGGAGAGTTCTTTGTAGTAGACCTGGGTAAAGGAGAGTTCTTTGTAGTAGACCTGGGTTAAGGAGAGTTCTTTGTAGTAGACATGGGTAAAGGAGAGTTCTTTGTAGTAGACCTGGGTAAAGGAGAGTTCTTTGTAATAGACCTGGGTAAAGGAGAGTTCTTTGTAGTAGACCTGGGTTAAGGAGAGTTCTTTGTAGTAGAC
>MUZC01000162.1:875212-938984 GCA_002072015.1 Radix auricularia
AGTAGACCTGGGTAAAGGAGAGTTCTTTGTAGTAGACCTGGGTTAAGGAGAGTTCTTTGTAGTAGCCCTGGGTAAAGGAGAGTTCTTTGTAGTAGACCTGGGTTAAGGAGAGTTCTTTGAAGTAGACCTGGGTTAAGGAGAGTTCTTTGTAGTAGACCTGGGTAAGGGAGAGTTCTTTGTAGTAGACCTGGGTTAAGGAGAGTTCTTTGTAGTAGACCTGGGTAAAGGAGAGTTCTTTGTAGTAGACCTGGGTAAAGGAGAGTTCTTTGTAGTGCCCTTGGTCAAGGTCAGAAGACGTTTCACAAAGTTCCTTGCTGTAATCCCGGGTTGATAAAACTTAAATATCATGCAGTAGAGAAGAAACAAGAGAACTTGACATGATGCCTCCTTAAACTTCGTTTTACCTTTAGTTTGTTAATCTTTATATTTAGATCACAAGGCAAGACATCGTACTAGGCAGATGTTGAATCAAATTAAATAATAATTATAATAATAATAATAATAATAATAATAATAATGAAAGAAATTATAAATATAAAAACGGATTTTAATAACAACCAGGTTCAAGGGTTAAAACTATTTTTAGGAAACAAGTTCAATGATTGCCATCCTTCCCCCCCCCCAAGCCTATCCCACTTGTCCTTTAAGCTCTAGGCGGCCTTGACATCATTCTCCTCTAAACCCACCCTCGGAGTGTCCTTGTAAGTGACGTCACAACAGTTTCCCAAATCAAGTGTAATATAACGCACAATATTCCTCCATGTTTGTACTGGGGTTATGTTCAATACCTGGTCTATGGCGGGTAGAGTCGAAGCATATAATTATAATATACCAGCGCTATCTCTAGGCTCATTATTTATCATTCCAGATTGGGGACAACGTTGACCATAAGGTTCCTTGATGTGTGTTCAAAGTCAAATTCTTTAAAAACAAACAACTCGTGTCCATTTTGCATACACAAAACACAGATACAACATTATCCGCGCTGATGTCTGACCGACGCCGTGCAGCTGTTTAGAATAACCGCGAAGCAAATTCATGTAAGGATTTTATAATATATGTTTTTGGAGTTTAACACTCTTCACAAAAATGCATGCTGTGCAACTTTGCCCCAGAGTTTAATATTTGGCATATTGACAATCGAGAATTCGACGGCAACATTTTTTTTTATCCTTATCAAATTTGCTTCCCGGCAATTCCAAACTGCGTCGGTCAAATGGCTACGAGGGCGTGCAGCTTAATTAAGGGAACATTGGTTGAAAGTGAGGAGGGAGTGATCAAACCGTAGTCATTTTTTTGTTTAAATTTCTTGTATCGGATTCAAAAATAAGATTTTAAACAAAACAATGAACGTCAATTTTTGAAAACACTTGCTATCACGTGACCTATGCTCCATACAAGTTTTTGTTGGTCCATGTGCAAGGTAAAAAAAAAAAAAAACCTTAAACCCGAAGTTGACAGACATAAATTAACTTTCTTCAGAGTCGATTGGAAAAACATTTAGTTTTCTATACCTCCGTGCCAAGAAGTTAAAAATATATATCTACTTAGGCTATGTCAGTGGTGGCCAACCGAAATTCAACCAAAACCCACTTATCTACAGCAAAGCGCCAACACTCCAATAAAAACGTGAAAATGGGGTTTGGCTTAACTGGTTTGATTAAGGATGTAAAATTTTAGTCGCGTGCCAGGTGATGAGCGTGCCGACTGTGGCACGCGTGCCATTGGTTCGCCATCGCGGGGCTATGTTATCCGCCCGGATAATAGTCTGGGAAAACTGAGCCAGGAAAACAATTTGTACTGACCATATCCCACGTGTTACCCATATGTTTCAAAACTGTCAGGGAGTTTCCAGTGGCGTGATTAGTGAAATGATTTCGCTCACCCGCTCATCAAAAGGGTTTGGACAAAGTCGAGCTGTTGAACTGGAACACGTCACCCCATTGATCTCTTCAGAGATGTTTGAGATGGTGATGGGCAGGAAATGAGCGCTCTGAAAGGACCAAGTGTTTTTAATAACTCATTTTATGGTTAGGGCCACGCACGGTCATTGAAGTGTGATTAGCGCGTTCATGAACAGCTGGTACGGTGCGGTGCGGTGCGGCGGAAGGAGTGAGCAGAAAGGAATGAGTAAGAGCAGGGGAGTAAGCAAGGACGTAAGAATGGACGGTTAAATTGTGCAATGAAACACGCTAGGAAATAGAAAGGGGAGTAAGCATGGACGTAAGAATGGATGGTTAAATTGTGCAATGAAACACGCTAGGAAATAGAAAGGGGAGTAAGAATGGATGTTTTAATGATGCAATGAAACACTCCGGGAAATAGAAAGGGGAGATAAGAATGGACAGTTAAATGGTGCAATGGAATAATAAGGAAAGATCAGGGACAGAAGAAAAAACAGGAATCAATAAGGGCAGAAATTATGGGGCATTTTTTTAATGGGATAAATAAACAAACAAGAAAAAAATAGTGCAAACACTGATTGGGAGGGGGTAGAAGTGGGAATACAGGAGTTAGCAAGGGCATGGATAGATATTTGGTGAAAGTGGTGGGTAATACAATAGAGATCTCACAAAATATTTGGTGAAAGTGGTGGGTAATACAATAGAGATCTCACAAAATATTTGGTGAAAGTGGTGTGTAATACAATAGAGATCTCGCAAAATATTTGCTCTCATGTAAACTCATTACGTTCGACAACTTGAAACATCTCTAGCCCCATGGCGCTGGTGAAGGAATTCTAATATCAAAAAGACAAGCCAAAATCACCAACGCCCGTGAAGGGGATGGGAATACCATAAAAGTTTTGATTCAAAGCTCTTGACCAACAGTCTGTCGTGTTATTTCTTGAATGGCCTTTCCTTTTTAGTTTGTAAGTTAATAATTACTCGAAAGAAGGCCTCAGCGATTCACTTCGTTGTTTACGGTAACGTGATCTGTCCTGCAATTAAAATGTATCTACATCTAGCAGGTTTAAAAAATAAAGCAATTATTTTATGTCATCGGCGTAAGCCAGCTAGCCTGTGGTATAGTTTGTTTTCGTTTTCGGTTGACAAAATCCAATTACCAGAAGTTGTGTGGCAGCTTTGAATAGTTACAAGGCTGTTAGTAAGTCCTGATGTAAAAATGGAAGAAATAATTTCCTCATAAAAGGAATTATTGCGTTAAAAAAATGTTAATCACTTAATCCCTGACTTAACGCGATCCTGTTGTTTTTAAGAGAATCGATATTGTTACTCGCCAAGCCACAGGAATGTGACTAATGGATTCACTGGCTCAAGCTGTCAGGCTAAAAGCACTGTGAAATGTTGTCCAATAACAAACATATAGCCAACAAAGTGCTTGGTCATTGTACCCCACCTGAGTGGCACGCGTGTATACCATTGTACCCCACCTCAGTGGCACGCGTGTATACCATTGTACCCCACTTGAGTGGCACGCGTGTATACCATTGTACCCCACTTGAGTGGCACGCGTGTATACCATTGTACCCCACTTGAGTGGCACGCTTTTATGTTAATGTATTCCCATCTATCGTTTGTTTTCCCCATGTCAATAGCACGTGCTTAATTTTGAGGTGTAAAACCAAACGAAAACTATATATAGAAATAGAAGGCTTTGTTTACATTATAACGACAAAATAAACCTTCATTGGCGTTAGTTAACACATAGACAATAAACCTTCATTGGCGTTAGTTAACACATAGACAATAAACCTTCATTGGCGTTAGTTAACACATAGACAATAAACCTTCATTGGCGTTAGTTAACACATAAAAATAAACATTTTTCTCAAGTTCGATGTATATAGTCATGAAGTGCATGCAGTGAATCAAACACACCCTCCCAAAGCCCAGTGCAGTGGAGTAGCTATGGGAAAGGGTCCAAATTCAAAGTCTCTGAGGCCCTCGTTTAAGGGTGCCCCAAATTAGTGTCCGAAATTTTATACGTCAAATATTACGCTATCGTCATGTATGTGGGCGCCCCAAAAAGGTAAAGCCCCCGGCCCCCGAAGCCCTAATGAAAAAAAAACCCGGGAGGTCCCCAAGAAGGCGGGGGGACCCAAGAAGGTTGGGGACCCAAGAAGGTGGGGGGGGGCCCTAAGCTATAGCTTGTTTATCAAATTGGTAAATCCAGCACCGCGAGTGCCTATTTTAAAAAAATGCATCTGAGGGCTGTCACAACCTACAGCCTTCTGGTGCCACTAGCCTGGTTAACGAAGTCAGGAAACTTAGTCATACCCCGAGCCACCTAAAACATTATGGAAAGCTATTTTATATCTCTTTAGTGTTGCTGAACGTCGCAAGTCTTAAGGGTTTTTTTTATGTTGTTTTAGTTTTACGGGGCCCATTCGATGGCAGCAGATATTAAAGATGACCGTAAAACAAACTATGGAACGCGCATAAACCTCCAGAATTTTGTAAAATATTGCATGTTCTCTCACCTACTCTTCGTTTATTCGATAAATGAAAAATTCTTCACATAAAAATGTACATTTAAAAACAAAATTCGGCGTTCTGCTCTTAGAATGTAGTTGTTTTTTTTTTCAACTGGGACAGTAACTACACTTTTACAATTTTAATGAATACACAGGATGATTGAATATATTTCCACTACTCGTAAATAAACTAATATCGCATTATTATTTTTTTTATTTAAAAAAAAATAAATCATTAGGTGGTTCGTCTCAATCAACAGCTTTGAGATCCATTATTTCCCATAACATTTATTTATAATTACATTTATAATAGCCTAGAGACTAATGGATTTTAAATCTCGTGTTGTTTTTTCATTGTCTCCCAACAGGTTAATGATGCCGACACTATCATGGGTTTTAACTAACACTGCGGACTGTACAGGTACGTCATACATCTACTAATAGTACTAATATTGCATTAAAGATCTGTTTTATTATTTAATTTTTAAAAAAAAAAAGCGAAATCGCTAAGCTGAGCGGTGATTGCTTAAACCACCTCGCACCTTTAAGTGGTGCGGTGATTGCTTAAACCACCTCGCACAGTTAAGTGGTGCGGTGATTGCTTAAACCACCTCACACCGTTAAGTGGTGCGGTGATTGCTTAAACCACCTCACACCTTAAGTGGTGCGGTGATTGCTTAAACCACCTCACACCGTTAAGTGGTGCGGTGATTGCTTAAACCACCTCACACCGTTAAGTGGTGCCATGATTGCTTAAACCACCTCGCACCGTTAAGTGGTGCCATGATTGCTTAAACCACCTCGCACAGTTAAGTGATGCCATGATTACTTAAACCACCTCGCACAGTTAAGTGGTGCATTGATTACTTAAACCACCTCGCACTGTTAAGTGATGCCATGATTACTTAAACCACCTCGCACCGTTAAGTGGTGCATTGATTACTTAAACCACCTCGCACCGTTAAGTGGTGCATTGATTACTTAAACCACCTTGCACTGTTAAATTCATAGTATAAATACATTGGAAGCCTACGACAAAGGTAAAAAAAAATATAATATCTCAAATGCTTAAGTGCTGAAATTTTAAATAGATATATTTTTAAACATATATTATTAAAAACGGGATGTCGGAGACAACATGGATAACACCTAGGTGTTCAATTTAATTCTCCAAAATTAAATCCGTCCTTCGAATGCAACTGATAGCAATGTCATTAGGTTTTAGATCAGGTCAACGCCCAGTAATTTGTGTATTTAAATCAAAAGCGATGAGGCTCGTAGAATCTAAGAACCGATGCGCCAGGGCGTTACGTAAACTTTGTCGCGGGTGTCCCGATATAAGCCTTTGTCACGTGATAATCCACTGTCTCTATTATTAGACCGCCCTCTAATCCCAATAAACCCACTGACCTCCACTTTAGCCCTGGAGTGATCTTGTTCTGTGTACTAGAACGTTGGCACATTTTACAACACTTTGTTCATTCAATCACCAAGTGGGCGCTTTCATTTTTATTGACCCATCAAAAGATTCCTACCTATTCTACTCCATGAAAGCCCTATGGTCGACCGCTGGTTCGCACATTTTCAGGTGAATCGAAGTGGCCCATTGTCTTCCAGCGCGTGGCAGTTGAAGCACCCGTGCCACTATCGCATTCCGTCTTTGGTTTCAGCCGCCAAACAACAGATTAGCCCACTTATCAAGGGCGTTTCTTACTCTCCAGCGCTCTGGGGATTATCGCATTTAAGCCCTCGAAGACGCAAGACGCCGTCATTTTCTTGGTCCATTTTGCTTATGGTAGAACTAGTTTAAAAGTTTAGGAGACTTGCAGCATAGGTGATTAACAGTGAGGAAGCTTTATAATGAGGCCCTGTGGTTTCCTACCACCAGAGAGCTTGTAGGCTATAACAAACATGCTACCTTATGCATTTTCAATGGTTTCGGCCTCTCTCTCTTTTTTTTTTCTCTCTTTTCTCTCTCTTTCTCTCTCTCTCTCTCTCTCTCTCTCTCTCTCTCTCTCTCTCGCTCTTGCTTAGACATGAACCCTTTTCAATAATTTACCTTATTATTTACACGTTATTTAGTAATGTTTAAATTTAATTAAGTTGCTAAGTCAGTCGAGAAAGGTTATCTTCTTTCTCAATTCGAATCAACCAGATTTCCAGGCCAAATTTAAAACGCATGTTCCATAAAATATCTTGAAAAAAAAAGTGTTCCTCGAGCAACCCATAAAAGAGTGAAACGGAAAATCATTTATGTGTGTGGGGGCATGCGCGCGCGCGTGTGTGTGTGTGTGTGCGCGTGCGTGCGTGCGCGCGTGTTTGAAATTTGATATATCAGAATAACAAACGAATTGATGTCAACTTTCACACGTACTTTCTTTCTAGTGTAGACACTAATCTTTTAACTTTGTTTTGATATAAGCCGCAGACTCAGCGGGGCTCACAGCACTGCTGTAAATTGTAACAACGAACCACATTAAAACCGCCCAAGAGATCAGGTCAAAGTTCGATTGACTAATCCATTTTTAAAATTACCAAGACGCAACTATTGGTCAAGGTCACGTGTGTTAGCCCAATGATCGAATTCAATTCAACTTGTTCATTAATTACCTCCACATTCTCCTTCCCCCTTCTCAGATATAATACGCCGGTCACAATGACGATAACGTCGTATTCGACCAGAAACGTTACCGTGCGTTCGCTTCAAATTAACATCTCATAAAGTGTTTGTTGACAATAGTTACATGCAGAGTGCGCCAACATAAATAGTGTGCTTTGGTCATTTTACACATTCAAAATGGTCAATAACATTAAATGTTCTCTTCCCCCCTCCACCCCCACCCCCCCACACACACAAAACATCCAGCAGCAGATGTTGCCCAGGTTATTTCGTTCAGTTAACTAGATCAGCGGGTCTCATATTTGAAAAAGAACTGTCTCAATATTTGATTGTTTGTTTCAAACGGCAACAAAGCAGTTTAAACGGAATATACCTGTTGAGAGATTTGTGCAGCTTGCCCGTCGTGATGGAGGAGGACCATTCTAATCACATGAGCCATTAAATCTGTGGCGGCTCGGTGTGTCCTTTGGTGGCTTATTAAACTCATCCTTGCCCCGGATGTTGCTCATATCGGACGAGAGATTGTTAAAGATAGTTTACAACACAAACCATTGATTTCGATGGACAACTTAGATTTTTAAAAATAAAATTATAATTATAAATTAACTATAAAGCATCGTTAGAAAACAACAACAATAGTAACCACCAACCTCCCCTTCCCTTCTTTCACATCTTCTTGTCTCCTTACTTTATCGCGTGGTTTTATTCTTATGACAATATTTATCTAAATGTTCTTAATAATACCAATAATTTGCTTAGGTATGGATGTGTTGAAAAAATCTTTAAATTTTAATCCTGCGTGTTGAGTTATGCCTCACACACACACAAACACAAGGTAGGTGTGAAGTGCAATTTTTATATATATATATATATATTTAACATCGGTTCTTATAGAGTTTGAGTCGGATACTAATACTTACATGTTAGGGAGTATAACCTGTGTTAGACGATGTCATCAGTTACAATCATTGTAGCATCCATGTAACAAGTGGCTGTATAGAAAAAAAAGAAAGAAACACAAAATATTCACTCTTGAAATTGAAACAAAAAAAAACTGTTTCTAAAATATAACGACCTGATTACTATTTCTTTGCTTTTTAACGTCTTATCAATTTTTAAAAATGTTTATTAAGTTTTGATACGCTGGAATAATGATTCTGGGACTTTGGTAGAGTAAGCGCAAATGGTATGAACAATCAAGGAGAAAAGGAAGGTACCCTCACCCTCGCCACCGGTCTCGCTGAATTTATATAATCACAAATGGTATGAACAATCAAGGAGAAAAGGAAGGTACCCGCACCCTCGCGACCATTCTCGCTGAATTTATATCTTGTTTTATTTACAATATATACATGAATATGCTAGTCTAGTATGGAGTATGGACTATATATTACTATATATTACATAGACAAAAGGGAGCGATACAGTGTAATCTAACAACCCAGACCAAGGCACAATTTAGTCCATCTGTACTTGCACATCAGTTGGAGGTTACAGCACATGTTCGAGCTAATAAAGTAAAGGGCACATAATAAAGGAGCCTTATTAGATGGACTACATGTACGATCGAATCGAAAAAGGGGGAAACGTGTTTCTATGATTAAAGATGGAATGGTGATAAAAGCAAAATAGAAAGTTTTTAAAAAAAAACACAGATATGAAACAGAAATTGTTGCAATAAGGAACCAGGAATGAATGGCGATACCAGCAAAAAGAGCGAATGGAGATATTCGCGCACCTGGCCACGCTTGTAGTTCATGGGTTCACATACTCATCCGATTAGCAACTCTGATTACACGTGTGCTCTCAAAGGAAATATATGCGGCGGGGATGGCGAATCCCCCCCCCCCACAGCGCATCACACCACAAACACACACATGCACACCACGCGCACGCACACCTCTACAGTACACCAGTCTTTTATCAGATACTAGTTTTATCGCACTCAACTACCGACCCACATGAGTCGATGGTCTCTTCTCTCTTTGTTTCCATGACGACAGAACCGCTTTTGATGTTGGAACGTATCTCTTCGCGTCTGTTTACGAAACTCACATCATTGCCAGATAATCTCTGCCTACGCGGGCGTATCACTTAAAAGTTTGTTTTGCCGGCTAAGGAAATAAAAGCAACGAAACATTCACAATCTCGTTATTTAACCTACGGATTACCAACTGTCCACCATTTTACCAAACATTGGTGTTAATGAACTGCTGACGTAATATATACTTAGTGGGGAAATACGTGAGAGGCTCGGGGGGGGGGAGGTAAAGGCTGATTAACCAATTTGTTACGTTATTTTGTGTGGGATTGGGAGGGATGCTGATTAATCCCTTTTAATTTAATTTTGTTGTCTTTTTTTTTTTCATCCCTTTAAAAAAAAATAATAATAATAATTAAAAAAATAACTAACAGACAAAATCGTTTCAAATTTAAGATTATATTACTAAGGACGAAAAATTCCTTTCAATTCCATATTTTACCTCCTTTCACCTGATTTTTTTTCTCTATTTTCTTAAAAATAAGATTTATCGACTGTGAAAATGAAAGCATATAAAGGTATCGTAACGTTAAAAGAAAATTATATATAACAAAGCTATAAGGGTGGGGCAAAATATCGTATTGCTGTTGCTTGTAAGTTGTGCTCACAAGCATTCGTATTGAGTAAATCAACCCCGTAATTTCATACTTTCTTATACAATGCGTTTCTTCTGTCTCATTACCAGAAAAGTATCTTGATTTAATTTTTACATCACGTTTATGCTAATTTCAACGATTGTTTTTAACATGGATTACGCTGAACATAAATTGACCTTAAGTAGAGTAGATTAATGTCTGTTACCATGGTTACCAACACTATGATTGTATTTACAATGTTTTATGACGCTTTTTTTTTTAATAACCAAACTTTGAAAATTAAAGTTTGGACTAATTTTTCCCAATATAACTTTTCCTTAACATGAATAAATGACAGATCGCGGAGAGATATACACGGACTATTTTACTACCCAAATATACATCACAATATTAACGCGAGCTGTAAATCTCAACGTTTTGATAGCCTAACGAAATCCTTGCCCCGGCCGCCCCACTATTTCCGGCAACACTGGCACCCTGGCAGATTAGATATCATTGACCATACGGCGCCCCCACATGGCCCTATCCCCTCCTTTCAGGGCTCCGTGGTACAGATAACGGGGCTGAGCAGATAGTAAGGAATGCACAGCCCTCAACCCCCCACCCCGCCTTGTAGTACGTCCCTGTGAGCTACAGAAGTTCCCGTGACTGTTGGTCAGTGAATACACTCCATGTTTGGTCAAACCACCAGAAGTTCCCGTGACTGTTGGTCAGTGAATACACTCCATGTTTTGTCCAGTAAGTGAATGGGAATGTTGAGAAAAAAAAAATTTTAATACCCCCCAAAAAAAAAAAAAAATTAAAAATTAAAAAATTGATGTCCTCGATGCCTTAACTTCCCTTCTACAAAAATGCCTGCACGAAGTAACGCGTTTGAAAAGATTAAAAATTAGGGATATCTTTTTGAAAATTAATTTTCCGTTCTCAATGAACAATGTATTACAGTCATACACTAAAAAATGTGTTTGATTTTCGCTAACCTTTGTCATCATAAACAAGAAAGAAGTTATTTAGCTACTAAAACTGTCTTGGAACCGCCGCTACCCCCTCTCCTGATCTTCTACAGCTGTTTCTTTTACACAAATGTGTTAAGAGTTAAATTTAATCCTCTCAAAGTTTGCTTTATCCAAGTCTTTACTTTTGTGAAACGTTTGTGTTTATTTAATGAATATTTTCCTCTGAAAGTTACTGTTGACTAACTCATAATGTTGACATCTCCTGTTGTCGTACCCACAAGCTGTTTGTGTTAAGTTCTTCCATTTTACACTATTGTTTCCATACTCAAGATTTGACTAACTCATAACATTGACATCACCTGTTGTCGTACCCATAAGCTGTTTGTGATAAGTTCAGCCATTTTACACTATTGTTTCCATACTCAAGATTTGACTAACTCATAACATTGACATCTCCTGTTGTCGTACCCACAAGCTGTTTGTGTTAAGTTCTTCCATTTTACACTATTGTTTCCATACTCAAGATTTGACTAACTCATAACATTGACATCACCTGTTGTCGTACCCATAAGCTGTTTGTGATAAGTTCAGCCATTTTACACTATTGCTTCCATACTCAAGATTTGTATCTGTTCACCTCTTAAAAGATCCTATTAGGTTTTGTTCGGAGATAACATCAAGATATTTTTCTGGTAATGAGACAGAAGAAATGCATTGTATAAGAAAGTATGAATTTACGGGGTTGATTTACTCAATATGAATGTTGTTGATGGTCATTTTTAAACCGAACTTTAATGGGGGTCTATATCACAATTGGAGATTAATTTGTAGTGTTAACACCTATTTTTTCACCCATGGGGAAAAATCTCAGATATTGGCTGAAGATATACACGAAACACACAAAAATTGCCATCCAGAACAAGGGACCCCTTCCCTTTCCTTTTTGATATCAATATCTTACATTTTGTGCTAAAATAAGCACTCTGTAAGTTTTTTTTTTAAATAAAAATTATTTCCGCGCCCACTTCCAACCCCAATTTGGTAAAGTAGAGGCCATTGTTCATAAACCACAACTCACGTGTTTACCTCTTGGGCTTAAACCAAACAGAGCGTATTAAAAACGTATTTTTCCTCTATAAAATAAAGGGAATGTGATTAATCCCCTGTGGTGAAAAAATCTATTGTTATTAGTACATTTATTACGTGCTTCCAAAAAAAAATAACCTAAATATTACTTAATACAAAAATAAATATCCGGCATCCTTCCGTCTCGCGAGACGATGGTGCATCACCGTTGGGTTGGGTTACATTTCCTCGAGTGACTGTGCAGTCCTATCCTTGAGTGACAGTCTTTACCACAGTTTTTACACACGAGTTCTGTGCTTCCAAATGTTTTGGCCTTTCTCCTAGCTCTTCTGTCTGCAGCCTCCTCCATTCTTCGCTCCTCGGCTACTATGACGCCCTCTTTGACAACTGTGCGCCACGTAGATCGGTCTTCTGCCTTACACTCCCAGTCACTTGTATGTATTTTGGCTGCTTTCATGTCCCTTTGACAGACATCTTTAAATCGCAAGCGTGGGCGACCTGTTTTCCTCTTTCCTGAAGCAAGTTCACCATATAGGAGATCCTTCGGGATGCGGCCGGGGCTCATTCTTTTGACATGTCCTAGCCACCTCAGGCGTCTTTCACTAAGAATTGAGAACATGCTTTGGGTATTGGCACGCGTTAGTACCTCACTATTAGGCACTTTTTCTTGCCATTTAATACCAAGGATGTGGCGCAAGCATCTCAAATGGAAGCTGTTAAGCTTACGCTCTTGTGATGTATAAGTGGTCCATGTCTCGCTCCCATATAGTAGTGTACTGATGACACAGGCTCGATAGACGCACAGTTTGGTTTTCTCCGTTAGCTTGGTGTTTTGCCAGACCCGCTTATTTAGTTTAGCCATTGTTGCGGCTGCCTTGCCAATTCTGCTGTTTATTTCTTCTTCAATGGACAGTGTATTGGAGACCTTGGATCCCAAGTAGGTGAAGCTGTCCACAACCTCCAAGTTTTCATTATCGATATTTATGGTAGGAGGAGGTCGAGTGTCTTGGGCCATGATGTTTGTCTTTTTCAAGCTGATTTGCAGACCAAATTCTTTGCAGGCATTGGAGAAGCTTGACACGAGTTGTTGCAAACCAGATTCTGTATGTGCTGTTAGTGCCGCATCATCCGCAAATAGTAGCTCTCGAATTAGGACATCCGTCGTTTTGGTCTTGGCTCGGAGGCGGGCAGTGTTGAAAAGTCCTCCATCAGCTCTGGTATGTAACCAGATTCCCTCACTGCTATCCTTGAATGCGTATCGAAGAAGTACAGAGAAGAATATTGCGAAGAGTGTTGGTGCGAGTACACAACCTTGTTTAACTCCGCTGCTGACAGGGAAGGCCTCTGACTTAGCTCCATCGAACTGTACTGTGCCAAGCATATTTTCATGGAACTGTCTGATGATGGCAAGTAGGTGAGGGGGACATCCAATTTTTGCCAGTATTTGGAATAGCCCGTTGCGACTGACTAAGTCGAAGGCTTTTGTAAGGTCCACAAATGCAATGTATAGTGGCATCTGCTGCTCTCTGCATTTTTCCTGGAGCTGTCGTATGGAGAACACCATGTCTATGGTAGACCGACCGGACCGGAAACCACACTGAGATTCTGGATAGACGCGGGATGCTAGGCTTTGTAAACGTTTTAGTATAACGCGGGCAAAGGTCTTTCCTACAATACTAAGGAGTGAAATGCCGCGATAATTATTGCAATCACTCCTATCACCTTTGTTTTTATATAGTGTCACTATATTTGCATCCTTTAGGTCTTGGGGGATGTAGCCCTGTTCCCAGCAGAGGGACAGAATCTCGTGCAATGGTTGGAGTAAAGCTGTCTTGCCACTCTTTAGAACCTCTGGTGGTATTCCATCATTCCCAGGCGCTTTTCCACAAGCTAGACTGTCAATTGCTTTGCTCAGCTCTTCCTGTGTGGGCACGACATCAAGTTCTTCCATGAGTGGCATATCTGGGATGTCATCTAGAGCGGTGCTGGAGACTGTGGTAACTGTTGAATACAATTCCAGATAATGCTCAACCCACCGTTTTAGCTGTGCTGCCTGGTCTTGAATAATTTCTCCATTTTTGGACTTTAGGGGAGCAGCTTTTGACGTCAAGGGGCCCGTTGCCTTTTTGATGTTTTCGTACATGACTTTTGCATTGCCCATGTCTGCAGCTGATTGTATACTGGAACAGAGCTTAAGCCAGTAGGTATTGACACATTTACGTGCAACCTTTTGGGCAAGTGACTTAGCTGTTTTTAAAGCATGCAAATTGTCAGGTGTAGGCTTTTCCTTGTAAGCCATAAGAGCTTTCCTTTTTGCTTCAGTGACGGGTTTCATCTCGTCCCAATGTTCATCAAACCAGTCCGTGTTTTTGTGAGATTTTTTGCCAAAGGCTTGTATTGCGGATGTATAGATTGTGTCTCTCAGTTGCGTCCATTTGGAGTCAATGGTGACGCATGGGGACATCTTTGAGAGACTTTCCTTCACCTTGTCTTTGAACAGCTGCGCTATCGCAGGGTCTTTCATGCAGGAGGTATTGATGCGTGGACTTCCCTTTTTCTTTGTGTGGTACGAGTTTTTCCTCATTATTCGTACTTTGCTGGCGACAAGGGAATGATCCGTGTCACAGTCGGCACTGTGATAGCTGCGAGTGAGTAGGACGCTAGCTAGTTGTGCACGCCTGGTGATAATGAGGTCCAGCTGGTGCCATTGGTGGGATCGAGGGTGTCTCCAAGATACTTGATGTATATCCTTGCACTTGAAGAAAGTGTTGGTCACACACAAGCCTCGTGAGCAGCACAATTCCAGAAGCCTTTGTCCATTTTCATTTAACTTTCCTCTTCCAAATAGTCCAAGGCAGGTGGGCCAGGCTTCGTGGTCGCTCCCCACTCTAGCATTGAAATCTCCTAGGAGATAGATTGCCTCGTCTTTGTGGATGCCGGCTATTGCCTGGTCTAACGCTCCATAGAACTGGTCCTTCTCTTCCGGAGTTGAATAGAGTGTTGGGGCATACACACTAAGAATGTTTGCTGGGCCCGCAGTTGTTCTGAGTCTTAGAGTGAGGATCCTCTCCGTGCCTGATGACGGTGGTTCAATGGATGGTAGAAGAGTGTTTTTAACAGCGAAACCCACACCATGCTGTCTAGGTTCGTCTTTCGGTCTGCCTTGCCAGAAGAAGGTGTAATTGGCCTCTTTGAGTGAACCGTTGTCTGGGAGCCTGGTCTCCTGAAGGCATGCTATGTCAATCTTTAGCCTTTTAAGTTCTCTATCGATTATTCCTGTCTTCCGTGTGTCGTTTATGGACTGCAGATCATCAGTGATGCCGGGACACATAGTCCTCACGTTCCAGCTAGCGATTCGAAGAGCTGGGGTCTTCTTTTTCTTTTTTGTATTTCTTGGTGCAGGGCTTAGTGGCCCACTTGTTGAGTGGTACTCTAATCTCCACGCACCCAGTGGAGAAGGCAGGCCATGACGGGATAGCACCTATTTGACTGGGGGCTGCCCAGTTTGAGGCGGGCGGTAGCTGTCCAGTGAGACATTGGTAGTCTCTCCCACCGTCGGAAGCAGCCCCTGGCGCCTAGCTCTACGTCAATTGAGCTTTGGCTTATAACCGGTAACTGCTGCTTCCCGTGTTTTGTCGACACCTTGCGGCGACGCTGGAGTGTCCTCTCCAGAGGTGATGCAAGCCTGGGCGGGTATTATGGAGAATTAGCTGCTGCCCATACAGCATATCCCCCCTCTCCACGTCAATGGTGTAACCAAGGGAACGACTTGCGTCGATGCAGCTTGGCTGCCATTGGCGTCGCAGGAGCTGCCGGTATGTACATAAGTCTTATGTATAGACCGCCTGTAGGTGCTCCAATTCCTGATTTTCTTTTCAGGGTTTACTCCCTTAGCCTTTCCCGCAAGGCAGGTATAGCCGCAAGGCAGCGGAGGATTTGTATTCGGAGTTTCCTTCTCCTAGATGAACTACCAGCCAAGGTTTTAACGAGCATCATCTACCCGTAGGGGTGCCAGAACCGGGGTTTGAACCCGTGACCGATTTTTATTTTCATTTTAGAATCATAAACATTTCTATATTGTAAGGCCACCTACACAATCATAAACATTTCTATATTGTAAGGCCACCTACACAATCACAAACATTTCTATATTGAAAGGCCAACTACACAATCATAAACATTTCTATATTGAAAGGCCAACTACACAATCATAAACATTTCTATACTGTAAGGCCAACTACACAATCATAAACAAAAAACAGTTATTTCCAAAAAGTGAACTTTAAATAAATATAACTTAGATGATTTTGTTCTTCCGTTTCTCTTGTATTGAAGTCTTTATCTTGTAATCAATTTCACCCCGTTCGCAACATTAACAAATTGACAACGTCTTTGTTTTACAAAACCATCGACATCGTCGATCTCAGCCTCGCTAACCAGCAACCAAATCAAGCACATGACACTTTCATTCTTTTAAGAAATCTTATTTTTTCATCGCCTTGTTGATTCTAACCATTTTTTCGTTGTTTGGCTCCGCTCATTAACTTTCTGAGATCTCTGGAATGTGAATTTACTTAACAAAATTACAACAAAAAAAAACACAAAATATTGTGAATATTTACAGTTATAGCGTGAGTCGTTTACTGGATGGAGCAAGTCCTGTATAACCAAGAGTATTGCGCTGTGTGTTGAGATGCATGCGAGTTACGCATGCGCGATCTTTTACATTGACTCATACATTTCTTGTGCGTCGTATTCCAAGTGAAGGTCGTATACCAAGTAAACAAAAATTCGTGTCCTTGCAAACAGGGCGTATACCAAGTTGGACTTATTCCAAAAAAGAGGTAAACCGAGGTACCAATGAGGTTTTCTATAAATATGACGGTGTGTGGGAAAAGAAACAAACGATACAATGTCTCTTGATGAACACATTTGGTATAACACTTCTTCTTCCCCCCCCCCAAGCTTGTCCACAAGATCCTGCGCAAGCATTATAATTGAGATAAGATGGTCACTTGTGTTTTTGGTACCACTGTTCTTATCAGTATATGCCGACCGTCACTGGCAAAGCGAGTGTTTAATTGGCTTGATTATTGGGGAAAGAATTGCAAACGAGACGTCACTCGAACGGAGAAATATGAAGTGTAATACCACAGCGATTAATCACGAATTTTTGTTAATTAAAAAAAAACTCTGAGAATAAGGCAAAAGGGAGTCTTCCCTTTCCCGAGACTTCGTTATGTTTCTTTTTTATTATTATATTTACAGAAATGGGCGAACTAACTGATTTTTTTTTATTGAATATAAATAATTTCAGATTTTTCCATTTGTCAATGCTGGGAACACCTTAATATTTTTGGGGAAAAAAATACGCTATGAACAATATATGATTTCAGTCGTATAAAAATACCATCATTAAAAACACCTTAATATAATTTATTTTCAGCGTATTTTTACTGTTGAAAATATTTTTAAAAAAAAATAAATACCAATCTCACTCACAACGAAAAACTGGAATCATAAAGTTTAGCCATTATTTGATCAAAATCTCCATCTAAGCGACTTATTCTTGTGGTAAGGCAAATACCATATATACTAAATTTCAGCAAAATTTAATAAAAATAAGTAAAAAGAGTCTAAGTTTTGTGAAAGGAAAATTAATTATCGTTATTTGATTATATAATTCTTCATATATAAAGGATTTTTTAAAGCACCATTTAGTTCTATTTTTTTTTCCGAGTCAACGATTTCGTGTATATTTCAGTTCTAAGTATTTTCCGAGTCAACGATTTCGCGTATATTTCAGTTCTAAGTATTTTCCGAGTCAACGATTTCGTGTATATTTCAGTTCTAAATATTTTCCGAATCAACGATTTCGTGTATATTTCAGTTCTAAGTATTTTCCGAATCAACGATTTCGTGTATATTTCAGTTCTAATTATTTTCCGAGTCAACGATTTCGTGTATATTTCAGTTTTAAGTATTTTCCGAGTCAACGATTTCGTGTATATTTCAGTTCTAAAAAAAAAAGCTTTCCAAACTAGATCTAGTTAATTATTTTCGGACATGCGTGACGTGAGATCAGAATGAGTTCCCTACCTTTGTTAGTTCGGCACGTAGTCCGAGTTATCACCCCTAGTCATTTAACTTTTGAACCCCTCTTTCCCCGACCTTTCCACCCCCGCCCCCGCAAGTTCATGAGACCTGGCCAAAGGGTCATTCGTGGACAATGGCATTTTACACTAGAAGTCCACCCTATTAACAATGATAAAATACGCCTGAAAGATGATTCGCTTGATTCGAAATTGTTAAACTTTTAAAGTCATACAATCTCAATATTTAATGAAATAATAATAATAATGCGAGCCTTTTTAATGTCCAAATAAATGAGTAGAACTTGACCTTGCCATGATACCGGACGGTCTCGCACAACATTTCAAATGTCCACCACTATTTGTCAACTCTCTTGCATCACCATGAATTTAACAAGAATCTGTATTGTGGTGTCTGCTCCTCTTTTTGTCAAACCGTAGAAGACATTACAATTGCCATAGTTTCAATATGAACTTTACATAATCCTCTAAATCTTAATTACCACTCTCTTTATACTAAGTTTTTAATCCTATAAAGGTTTTATTCATTGATTGTATGTAAGACTTTCGGCCGATCGGTGGCAGTCGGCAGAGGCTAACTTTCAGGAGATCAATAAAGACCTACAGGTTTTTCTTCCCTGTTAGTAGATATTTTAACCTCACTCTAATTCTATGTACAGTTGATGGAATTTTTAATTATTAATAGATAAATTACAGTTAATATTACAAGTATCGTTTTCATTTGTAATTTGTTTCTCCAAACCTTGGCTCCGCATTGTATATGGAAGAAACCTGATCTTATAATTGACTTAATTTGTTGTAAATAAATGAGATGAAATATATGAAATGAATGAACTGAATGAACTGAATGATAATTTATTTCACAGATGTTTATATATATATATATATTATGGATACCCCCCCCCCAAAATCCCATACCTTTTATCAAATCCAGTAAACGTTTTAACTCAACACTTCCAACTGAGCTTTAAGTAATCTATGAAAGTCGATGCAGGGGGATGTTTGGGGTATTCTAAGAGAAGCGCTCTCGGCACCTGCGTTTGTCAAGACACCGCAAAATTTATGGCATTTAACCGCTGCGCATGAGTCGTTCCCTTTAAGCCGTGACTGTTTAAGACGTCCCCGTGGTGCGATAAACCGGTCCAGGTCACGGGAACAGGGAGAACCCTGAAACGCGGGTTAGATATTGGATTCTAGCGAATATCTAATTAAGACTTCGGCTCTTGATTTTAAAAATAGAAAGGACTTTCTTAAATTTGGTTGTTTTTCACTCGCTAGACTAGAAGCAAATATATTTTAATTTAACCTAATCCACTTTCATTTAATTAAGCAAACATTTAAGCAAACATTTATTTAGATTTCTTATTATACAAACATTTACATTTATTATTCGTGTTCTATCATTCAATTAGTTTCCAAATCCATATAAATTAATCTATAGTAGATGGCTATAATAAAAAAAATCAGTAAAAATATTGTTTGTCACTTGTATTTTTACATTTTAAAAATCATTGATGTGGGGTGTGGGTGAGGGGGCTATAGTAAGTTAGTAAACGAAGTGTTTTGATCTAAAAATCTGTAATAGGTTTTGTGATTTAATAGCGCAGAAGGTCTTGGCTGAATCGAAAACATTTTAACAAATTTATTTTTCTAAAAAATTTAATTTTTAAAAATCCAAACAAATTGTTTCTTCTCTTTGGATGCTGAAATGCATTTTAAACCCGAAAGAGTTTGTCTGAAA
The DNA here is from genome assembly GCA_002072015.1 of Radix auricularia. Classification (NCBI taxonomy): domain Eukaryota; kingdom Metazoa; phylum Mollusca; class Gastropoda; family Lymnaeidae; genus Radix; species Radix auricularia. The sequence continues at coordinate 894,804 of MUZC01000162.1, forward strand.
TTAGTTACAGATGTAACGTTAAGCGTTTGAGGAAATTACAAAACATTTATATATGAGACGTGTAGACTTCAGTGTAGAGAAGTGCTAGTCACATTTACCACTCAACCGGCACAATGGCTTCAAATGGATTTTGATTACAATTACAAGTCATGGCTGCGGGCCAGTGCGGGCACGTTATCTAAATTGCTGCCAATTTACTCTCCCATATTTATGACCCCCTCATTTAGATAAAAATTTGAGAGCTGCTATCGCGAGAGATGCACCGGTCAAGTGGTCAACGGGCAGCGCGCAAGTTGCCGTGTGAAATGCCTGAGTTGGTTCAGCTGGTCGGTCCTGCAGGGCCACACAAACGCTGACCTTCAGCCTTTTTTTTTTTTTATTTATTGACGTCCGTGTCACGACAGGGAGACGGGGCCCCCGGAAGGTGAAACTAAAAGTGGAGGGGTGTAAGGGGTGTAATTTATTTCTTAATTAATGGATTTCTTGTTCGGGGTTAAGAGCAGGGCTTTAGGGTGAACATGTGAGGCTTGTGGGGAGGGCATTGGGCTTTCATTGGCAGGTAGGCTTGTTAGTGAATTAGACCGTATTTCCTGATCTGATGAGCCAAAGTACCGAACTTCCAAAGACTCAGTAAATTGCCTGAGTTTACCGGTCATTTAGCGAATTGGTTTGAATAGGGAATTAAGTACTTTGAAGTTAAAAACAACATATTTATAACTGATAGAAAAGACGTCTAAATAGAAAAGACGTCTAAATCGAAAAGACGTCTAAATAGAAAAGACGTCTAAATCGAAAAGATGTCTAAATAGAAAAGACGTCTAAATCGAAAAGACGTCTAAATCGAAAAGACGTCTAAATCGAAAAGACGTCTAAATGGAAAAGACGTCTAAATCGAAAAGACGTCTAAATCGAAAAGACGTCTAAATAGAAAAGACGTCTAAATCGAAAAGACGTCTAAATCGAAAAGACGTCTAAATAGAAAAGACGTCTAAATCGAAAAGACGCTCCTTTGACATCTATAAATGAAGATCAATATATAAATAAAAACTACAAATAAATAAATATATTGTAAATATATTTTTTTTTGTCAAAAACTAGCAATTAATTAGTATAGTATATATTTGGAATCGCAGATAATTGTGGGAAGTTCCACCATCAAACCAATAAAATTATTGTGGCAATATACAGCTCAATTCCCAGTTATGACGCGCATAAAACCTTGCTATTAAAGACATGGATCCAACTTCCGTTTTCAGGATCACCTGACAGGTTTTGACTCAAGCCCCCCCCCCTCACTTTATTTCATCTCACAGCGTGTGGCCATCAACACCCGCAACTCACGCCGAGCGTGATGTGAAATGACTTACTTCCCTTTTTGTGTCTCTTTTTTTTTTTACTCTTCAAATCTTCTCTTTTTTTCGTTTTCAATTGCTCCACAATTTCCGAGGCCAATAAATCTGACCATCACTTAGCGAGCGTGGTCGAGAATGAGGTCCCCGAAGCAGCGTCGGCTCTCGGAAAGGAGACTATTGGAGCGTTAGTCTGTTATAAACCATGCCAGCAGGTACTCACGCCCGATAGCGAGTGGTCACGCTGGGAAGGGGCAGATAATCTATCAGATTAATTTTGATGTTTGTGGCCATGTAATGGCATGCGCGGGGTCAGCGATCTACGGCTGTGGGGATAAGAAGCGGGAATTTCCGTTCATCTGGCTGTTTCGCACCCCACGAGTTCATGAACTCGCTCTAGGCTCTAGGTGGGTTCAGTTCTAGTGCAACTCTGATATGACATGATTGCAGCAAGTTGAGAAGGGGAAACACACATTTTTTAAAAAGTATAGCCTATTAGGTGTAGACGAACATCTTTTAAATCTATCACAGCTTTTCCATGCAGTTGTTGATGTTGGACTATATGTTTAATCTTCAAGATTAAAAAAAAAATATATCAAGTAAATTGAGAAGAATTGGGAAGAAAAGTAATTTTATGTGTTATTTAACTTATTTAGTTATAACTTATAATTGATAGTGATTTATGCAGTGTATCATCAATTATTTAAGTTCCAAACTCCATTCGACTCCCCAAGCAACAAGGCTCTCCGGCCGACTTCAAGTAATCCGGAACATTCCGTCATTCACTGCTGTGAGGAGGCAAGGTAATCCTTGCACACCAGATACAGGATTAACCTGTATTATCTCCCCCCGGGTCTGTAGAGAACCCTCGTATAGGTCCCACTTGACCAGGATTAACTCTTAACAAGTCGCTCTTGTATTCCGTGGCGGGTCTCTGCCATCACAAGTCGCTGTACCTGGCCTGTGGTAGGCGGTTAAGTCAATATGACTCTATATCGTACGAGCTATCAAAGTTAAACTAACATTCATTGCGGGGAAAATAATTATCCTCTTTTTAGCGCATTTTCGAGATGTCGAAATCGCTATTGCCCCCGTTTTGTCCGTCTGTCTGTCATCACCATGATCACAGGATCCATAAGTCCTAGACCCATGATGTATATATGTTTTTTGTATGTCCTGACCTGCCATTGGTGCATCAACACTCAGTTACTCGATCCGTTAAAAAACCCCGTTAAAACTACCAAAAAACTTTGCGAATCGAGAGTTAACACTGGCACAAGGAACGGGCGCCATTGCCGGAAGTCGAATACATAGTTTTTCAAGCATTCAAGAGTGGTGTGAAATCGTGCAAAAGAATTAATTAGTGTTTTTTTTAGTTGACGTCATTAAAATATGTCTAAAAGTTTAGAGAGTTTTACTTCATCATTTGTGGTGACTTGTAGTTAGGTTAAAGAGAAAATAAAAAATTATAAAATGTAAAGAAATGACTTTTAAATAAATTTTTTTCAGGTATATTCATTACACAAGAAAATTCATAAATATATGTCTAAAATCTAAACACAATTAGTGATAACTACATAATGCTGATATCTAACATAAGTACTGATACACAATACGAAAATGCGCTAACACGTCCTGAGTCCAAAAAGGGACCAGGCTTAACATGATTTTTTTTTTCTTTTGTTCAAAGTTCCGTGCAGAAGACGTTTGTTGGTTCATGACTTTTGTTCACCTTCACACATTTTTTTTTGGTCTTTTATATTATTATTTTTTAAAATTACCATTAATTTCTTGTTTAAATTAGAAATACGTTTGTCTGTTAATCTTATCTTATCCGTTACAGACGCAAAAAAAAAAAAAAAAGATTTGCTATTATGTTTAACGTGTGGGCTGCATTTAAAATATTTTACTCATTTTTAATGAAAAAAGCAATCGCGTAATTTATGAGGATAAACCAGGGGACTTCTACATCCATTTAAGGTTCAGATTTAACACACACACACACACACACGCGCGTGCGCACACACACACACACACAAACACACACACACACAAAACACATAGATTCAATTTCTAGATAAAATAAATTTAGCATTGTTAAAACTTTTCATGAAAAAAACCCATACAAAATGATTAGAATGTATCACCTTGAATCAAGTAACACCAACTTGACTGCGGTCATACTACAGCCGCCGCATGGGCTCGACATCCCCTTTGACTGTAGCCGACCTCCCATTCTGATAAATAAGAATAAGAAGACTTAACTCCCAATGCTGACAAAGGTAATTTCAAGCATTGAAATGTATCATGTACTTAAAGAACAAAAAGCGAAAATGGCCGGTGGGGATGGGGTGCTCACAAAACTCTTGCGGCAAAAAGCAATAAATATCATGAATTTATTTTTGTGGAAGATAATAATACGCTCACATTACCGGCATATAACGATTGACGCGATTCAATATTTCTGTATTAATTTTGTTATCGTGTTAAATTTTTGTTATTGCCTCAGCTTGTCCATAATGGGAGTCAATTCTGAAAATAGTAGTCTTTGTAGACACAAAGCCAAGGGACAGAATATGCGTCGTTGCGTGAAGACATGATGGGGATCTTGATAAAACATCGAATGTATGTTGTGTCAGTGCTCAGCCTTGGTTAACACTGTCGTTTTTAAAGCTCATATAATTACTAATTAGTAGTGCTGATAACGATTAATTAATCGTCAATTTGATTAAATCCAAAGATTAAAATTTATTATTTAATAAATAACACTTCTTTAACGTTCTTGTTAAAAAGCTAAGTAGCACTGGAATGTCTCCTTTATATTGAGTCATCTTTAACCAACAACGCAAAAAGAAAAGTGTGTTGACATTAATTGCTTCAAGTGATGAGCGGGTTTAATTGACAGTATTACCAGCCGAGCTGAACAATCATTCAAATGGAACTGAGGTAACTGGTATGCACAAAACGGTCTAGGCAAGAAATTTATCGGATATCGGTGTTCATTAACTTTCCACCATTTTAGGGGTTTAATGGATTCAGGAACTGTAATTCATCAGACGAGCTGTCGCCATGTTCTTTCTGTCTCTTAGTCAGGCGCCATTACTGCCGTTACCTTATTACGCTTTTCATTTGGTTTGATAAGTAGGCTAATATCCACATTTTTTAACATTCCCGTCAGTCAATAGTTTGAAACCGAAATGTTCAGGAAATTTGTTCTTATTTATCGGCCGCTATTTATTATTATTATTATTGTTATTATTTTCTTTCACTTTTGACTTCCAGTGATGGGTCGATTAATCGTTAAAAATGATTTAATCATTAAAAATTTTAACGATTAACCGAGAAGTTAATCGTTTTTTTTCCGCAGCCCTGCCAATTAGTGATCATATTTTACATTGTTTTTTGTTCGGAAACAAACATGAACAACTTATTAATCATTGTGTCGGTTCAATGCCGGGCCACTAAGAAAATAACAAATTTTCATTTACTATTGTAATAGTATTATTACTCTGTTCAATGTTCTTGTCTAAACGTTAACTTTACCGATTTACTATTAATTCTCTACTGTACAGATATTTATTTTCTTGTAGCACCTGGCCATGAGGGATTTTCTTGTTTTTCTGGCAAGCCTCTTACATCTTTCTTACCTACCCAACCCCGACATTCCTCCGAGAGATACCGACACTGTGGTGGCCGGCATAACGTTGTCTACGTGTAAATCTCTTGATGGAGTGGTCAAGCCCGGGAAATACCGATTGTCTCGACGAGTTATGTCCCCCGACGCAATGCGGACTTGGCGGAGATAAGAGCAGAGCAAACATGCCAAGAAATATCGAAAAGCTTTTGAGAATATCGATACTGCCCTGCCACAAGGTGTGGATAATGAAAGAAATGTGCCGGCAAAACTTCATGCAATTTCGAGGTTCACTCAGTAGTACACGAACGATTGTTACTGTTTTAAGTAATCAGCAATTTCATATGTCCATCCGTCTTTTCATGCTAAATGGCTTGTGATCACTACTTCATAGGGGGGGGGGGAGGTTTCCGAAAAAAAAAATAGTTTTCACATTCTCCCACACTGCCACAAAGCCTCACAAACAAATTTTAAATTTAAGCCTAACAGGTTTTTAAACGATCGATTGCTAATTTAGCCGTTCGGTTTAAGGCATACAACATTTCTGCTAGCTAGAATTTGTCGAAGAAACAAAGGCAATACGTATCCTCGTTTGTATGTTTTGGTGTGTATTAATATATACAGGAGGGGAGGTAACTGTGTTCACCGGTGTTAAGGTATGGCGCTTTTAGTGGTGGCGTCGAACAATGATATTCTAGCGGGGCACGTCTCATACACTACAACCATAGACCGTCTGTTGTCCAAACAACCTTCATGCGCTCAGACATGCCGGCAATTCTCTGGTCGCCATGAGAGTATCGAATGAGGTCCACCGACCGAGGCAACCATGGAATGCGGAGACTGCAGACTTTGATCAGGTCTGGTCTGGAGAAGATGGTGCCGTCACCAGCCGCCTGTCAGGGCGGAACGGCTCCTCCCGACCCTGTTAAACAAACATCTGCCCGTCAGCTGACCACTCAGTCCACCGGTTTATCTGCTGACATTTTAAAAGCTCACAGTAAAATGGCCGTTACGCAACAAGCTAGCCCGTTGGCCGGTGTCCAGTGCATGTCTCCGGCAACACGAACATCGCTTAAAATAATTTTTGTGTATAGCCTGTATGTTTCTTGGGGACATTGGAAACGGTAAGGTGTAATTTGTTTTGTGATTTACTCAAAGAATGACGCCCGTAAAGTCACAGGTTATAGCATGGGTCAGGTGCCTTTGGGTAATTGACTGCCAGAGAAGTTTTCAAATAAATACGACCTGCAAACCTTCCATCTTCTGACGACGCATTCGTTGCAGTCCTGTTGTGATATCTATGGTCGCCCGCGTGCCACCAAAATCATTCTGCGTGTCTCCTCTGGCACGTCTGTCGTTAGCATCCATGCAAACCCTGGATTTGTTTTAACCAGTTTGTTATTTGTATGATTTATTTCTCATAAGTTTTGAAGTTATAGATAACGCAGCCAAAGAAAATTTAATAATTTCCCTAGACTAAGGCTAAGTAATTTTTTAGTATGAACTTTCAAAATAAACGACTTAAAGAATCCATTATTTTCTTGTAGTGAGTTATTTTCTTGGTTTTAATGCCAATTAATGAATATTCTTGGCGAAGAATGTTTTAAAGTCAAACGTGTGAGAGCCAAGTAACCTGGTTTACTGAAGCTATCCTACTAACCAACCAAGAATGTCGGCGTAGATCTTCGTTGTATCCTTGGAAACATATTGTGTCCGTATCCAAGTTTAGTGTCACACCTGTTGAATACGCCCCCACCCCCAAATCCCATACCGAGCCCCTTCCACTCGTTTACGGCTTAAACTTATCATCTAATCCCCGCCACGAGCAAATTTGACCAACACAACAGGTGACCCGTTAACCACTTGTCCAGCTAGGTCACAACTCCCCCCTCCCCTACCTGACCTTGACTTTATTATACCAAACCTTCATGTATAATTATCATGGGAAACTTGGGAGTATTAAAAAAAACAGTTTGTTTCGGCCATAAGTTATTTTTAAATTAAATCATAAATCACTATGCTGAATTTTCATTGAGGCGAATGGGGAGAAGGGGTCATTAAGAAATAAATCTATAAACCACTTTATTCTGAAGGCTACTAAAATAACTTGTATAATTGTTGAGGTCAATCCAATATTCAACTCCACCAAGGATCGTCGTTGTCAATTGTCATATGCCACCCACGTCTTTATTCCCCCCTCCCACACACACACATTTTTTTTCTCGAAGCATTTCTTTCTTTACATCAAACCATAGATCAAGTAACATCATCAAATGTTTCATTCGCCTAACATGCATGGAAGGTTGATCCCCGCCCGGCCCGTCCATGTCTGACTAAAGGATTTCAGGACCGCCAATGAAACACATTCTGACGTGCTCACCAGGGTGTCACATTGATTAGAGTCGGATATGAGTCGAATCTAATAACCGAGTCGACCGACTGTGATTGAGGACCGAAGTCCTCCCATAGCATATCTGGCACCGAAATCGGCCATTCAAATGTTCGGCACATAAAAAGTCAATCTAAAATAAAACACCGATTCTCACAACCTTGTCAACTTGGAGGTTCTCATTCGGCCTTTCAGAATCCCTCACTCTCCACTTTTATGGGCTATCAACGTTCCAGATATCAACAAAAGAAGGTCGTGGACCACACGGGAAAGCGGTCCTATGATGGCGCCGCTGCGGGGGACCTAAGTGCAATTGCGATACCTGTGTAGTCGCGTCAGCTAGGGAGTAATCATCGAATGGCAGATAGGTCAGATAGCGGTGGTCGGTATCGATATTTTGCTTTAATTTTTCATAACTGAAATGTTTTAAATTGTTCCGTTATTTCTATTTATTGCTTAAAGTTTCAAAATTTCAACTTCATAATGTTATAAGAATTGAATGATGAAAAGTATTTTTTATATTCTCAACTGAAAGATTCAAAACAATTATAGGAAAAGGGCGAATGCTCGTTATGTCAGATAACTTTGCAATTTGAAATATACACTACTATTACTAGTACACTCATTAAAAAAATAAATAATAATTTTCAAAGTATTTTCATTCGTTACAGTAGTAAATGTTATAATTATTATAGCAATATAAAATGTTAATATGTCGAAAAGTTAATGAATTTATACTACCGAAAAATTTTCAATATCTCTTATTTACATTCTTCTCAATTTATATATAATGGATGAAGCTTCCTCACTCAAGCTTCGCATCCGTTATTTTTTTTTGTTAAACCTTTCCCGCCCACCCTGTTATTTCCCAAGTATTAAGACTTTAAATCTGGAATTTCGACTTGCGAATAAAGCTTAGTATCGATTCTGATGTTCTTGGCTATAGCCCACTCGCTGAGGTTTTTGAGTGGGTCCGTCCACTCTATCTCTGCTTCGGAATGGCAGCTCTGTTAAGTGTCCGGGATTCGCTGACCCCACAGGTGCTGTTCATTGTAGAAATATGAGGAAGATTTATGGGAGGGTCGGGTCTCGAACGCAAAGGTGGGGGAGCGGTCATAAGTAGATAAAAGTACGAAATGCCTCAGTTTCGGGACTAGGTCCAAACCCAGTAAAACACAGCTGATAGACTGATTGCTGGCTGGAAGAGGCACGGGAAAGATTAACTATGATCACTGATACGACACAAGCTGATGCTTTCTTTAAACAGTGGTGTTTTATTCGAATCCTGCCTTCATTAACTTGATACGTAAATGGTATAACTGTAGTCACGTTCAGTATAGAGTAAAATTTAACAGGAAATGGGACCCCACCCCTGACCCCCAATTTTTTTTTAAGCGTTTAAAAAAATATAATTACCTCTACTGGAATACTCATGAACTCATACCTTAATTGTTTCCCCTTCATTACGTATGCATGCTATAGGATAATTAGTTCAAAATTTACTCTCTACAGAACTGTTTACATGTTTTGATGATTGTATTCTGAAAGTGTTATTTCCCTTGCTTTAAATGACAGGATCAAACAATGACGATTGTCTATTCACACTATTTTGTATATTTAATATTTAGACTTTCTTTTCAAAATGATTGACTAGTGTAGGAGACAATACTTATGACGCATGTAATTGCTCATCAGTGTATTAATTGAATAGCCTTTAAAATATTTATTTTTTAAAATTTAAACTTTAAATATAAAATAAAAACAAGTTACCATACAACTATCATTAAATACTTGTTTTGCAAACGTTCTCCTGGTCTCTGTTCTGTTTTCTACTTGCTCTGTCCACTTTGCTAAATAATCACCTTTAATGACTTCTACTTCATTAAGTAAATGGTGGGGGGGGGGGAGGAAAACTCAGTCATTAAAAAATACTTCTGTTTTTTCCCCAAATGATTATTTTATTTAAACTTTAAATTACTGTAGTCGGAAAAAACAACAACAAACAAAGAATGAAGCATTAAAATACTTTTAAAAATTATCTTCAAATATTTTGAGCAATCGAAACTAAATAAAACATTGTCAACTTTCAACTCTAAAACAGTGCCAATCCTTTTGCAGTATAGATCTACAGGGTTTATATTAACTTCTGTAAAGTCTTTCTTGGTGCAATGCATTTTAAATTTTAAAAAACGAAAACAAAAAAAAAACAACTATATTTTACTCCTTAGTGTACCATCATCAAATATATATAATTCTCAATGTAACGTCCGTCACACTACTATTTTTATATAGCTGCGCACCAAAAATACTCAACAAAAATATATAAGTTGCAATTTATGTCCCGATGACGCTACTAATTTTAGAAACCAGCACACCAAAAATGATTAAAATTGTTGCTGGAAATAAATGAATAAGACAAAAAAAATTATAAAATAAATTAGATTTATGACGTCAATAAACTGAAAATTTCATAAAATGCCCATAGCTTATTTATTGATTTTTTTTCTGATGAACACTTGTTCAAAATTAAGAGATTGAAGCTGAAATATATTGAGTTTTAAAACTTCCGTCATGTATGACGGGTGATACCCTAGTTTATAGATAATCTTTTTAAAAAATTTGGATTCTCTCCTTACATTTTTTTTTTTTAATTGTCATTGAAGTGTTGCTTATTTTTGTTTAACAGGTGAGGTGTTACTAAAGGAAAAAGGTAACAACTCCATGATTCTGCAGTCATTATCTCCCCCAACCTCTCTTCCCTTGTCAACACAGAGGAGTTACCCTAGAAGTGGAGATAGAAATGGTTGCTGTGACAATGGTGGGACTTGTGTGATGGGAGTGTTCTGTCACTGCCCCGAGTAAGGACCTGTCTCATTTTGTTTACCCACAAATAGTTGTTCAAATTCGCTGTATGAAGTGGTCCCGAAATCAGGGGTTTTCAGCATCAAGGTGGGATCACAATGGGGATGGGGGTGGAAGGGGGGACATTTATTTTGAAGATTCAAATAATAATCAAATCTACAAAAATCGTAATCTTTTGACTTTGAAGTTCTTAAATATTTGCTCCTTCCCATGACATGGAAGTTCAAACAAATTATTTTATTTTTCAGACTCATTCAGACTATAGAAATTACAAACTTAAAAAAAAAATGTCAAAATTTTCTTGGAGTCTCTCAAAGTTATATTGTTCCAATGTATTTTTTTCCTTCAAATTTTTAATATTTGTGCTATTTCAGCAAATTTTACGGATTTCGTTGTGAGTATGAAAGGCGACCTTGTGGAGTGGTTGCCCATGCTCAGTGGGTGAGGCTGGGTTGTAATCTGTGTAGATGTTTCGATGCTGAGCTTCATTGTTTACCTCGGATTTATGGTGGATGTGGTGAGACTTTCACATTTTATGGAACAATTAAGTTCAGTGTTCTCAGAGTATTGTTCTTTCTAATGACTCACTCAGATCCAGTTTTTTTTTAAAATTTATTTTTCTAGATTTGATAACATGAGCAGTGACCACAGGGTCAAGACCAGCCAGCTGTTTCAATAATAAATCCTTTTTTTTTTCAATAGAAACAGGATTTTAAAAAAATTAATTAAATTTTTTTTTATAAGTCATTGAAATTGTTTTTAAAAAATATACATTGCAGTTCATCAACTATAATAATATAGTGACATTCGTATCACAAATTCAAATTTTCTTTTTCCCTCCCCACTACTTTACAGAAAATAAGCCAATCAAAGAACGTGTCAACATCTCTGATTATCCCGATGACATGGAAGTATTTCCAAATGATGACATTACATCCTCTAGTCCTGTCAACCAACAAAACTCGTATGACGACTATGATGATGATAGCCTCTACACTTATGTTAATACAGATGACAATAAAAGAAATGGAAAGTTTAGTTCATCTGACTCCCACACACTCTTGTCGTCAATGAGCACGTGGCTGACTTTGACTATGCTGTCAATTACTTCGTCAATGTCATTGAACATATTATTGAAGATATCATCTCTGAGCTGACAAATCATGACTCATTCTTAGCCACTGTTTTGTGTAAGTGTGTATTGATCTTGTGCAGCAGAGGTTCCCATTTTTGTTTCGATTCAGGCTACCCTAACAAGTCTTTACTTGACAGTGAAACAGACCAGACGCTTGGAAGGAGGGAGACAATTATTAGGAGCCTGTGGATCTCATTATTATTTGTGCTGGGAGGAATGTTACTGAGCTGAGGATAACTCTGTGATAGACCTTATACTCTCTAATTTTAAACCCAGTTCTAGTCATGGGAAACTGTTAAATAGATTTTATCCCTAACCATAATAATAATAATAATCCTTGCCCTTACCTTAACCCAACCCATATCCTTATTATAAACCTTCTTTGCCCTATCCCTTCCTTTAACCACTTCCCTAATCCTTGCCTGAACCCTAATCTCTAACCTTTCCCCAGACCCTGTAACTAAGCCTATCCTAACCCCTGTCCTTAACCCATATTCTCAACTGAACCATTTCCCTTAACCTTATCCTAAGCCTAACCCACTTACCCTACAGGAAGTTAAATCTTTATGAGTATAAATTATTGCCCAAAATGTCATCAAAAGGCTGATAAATTATTAAATTCCGTGTCATTCATTTCCAAATGTTCTTGGAGTTCAACTCTTTTTTTTCTGAAGCCCGGAGACTTAAAAATCTCAGTCTGTTTGACTGATAGAAAGATAAAAAATATAAAAAATGTGATCAAGCACAAGGGGCCATCCATAAAGTACGTCACGCTACTTTTATACATTTTTTAATTCACCCTCTTCCCTGTCACAAATCTCGGACCCCCCCCCCCCCCACCAAAGTACGTCACACTTTTGAAGAAAAATAATTTTTTAATGATCAAAATAATTAACATTTAATATGAAACATTGGCACGTCACACATGGCCCTACCTCCCCTCCCCATTGTCACATTCTGTCGTACTTTCTTACACCCTCTCCCCCATCTGGAGTGTAACACACTTTATGGACGGCCCCCAACCTGTAAATCAACCAAAACTCTTCAATTATTATTCAGGGATTTAAAAAAAAATTTCAGCAAGGAGTGATGCTTTTTAAAATTTCTTATACTAAACTAGCTTCTCAGTGAAATTAATTTATCAAAACATCTTCACACATTCCTAGACTTGCACTGCACTTTTAGTTTGGAATTAGTATTATATGAACAGGAAAGGGCAATATAACTTTTCTGTTAATGATAACAAGGATAAAGTTTATTATATATTTTTATCACTGCTTAAATCTCTGGACAATGGAACCGTCCCTGCAAATAGCATCATTTAAATAGCACCATTTTTGTTTTGGTCTCAATGGCGCCATTGTTTGCCTTATGTTCTAGTACCCCTGTATACATGATGTGGGTGAGACTGCAAAAAGGCTTGTAGATTAGTAGAAGACTAATACGCCAACAGGGTATGAGTGAGCCTGACAGAATGTAACAAAACGTTCTGTCAGGCTCACTCATACCCCTTTTTACATATTATTCTTCTACCACTGTATAGTATTGACATTGTTTTTGTTTTGATGCTCATTTTAATTCAGGGTTGTGCAAAAAATATTTCACTGTAAATTGTGTCAAAACTGTTTGAAATATCATGTAACCTTTGATGTTTTGTTTCCTTATTTAATTTTTTTTTTTTTTTTTTTTTACCATTTTTCATTAAGAAAGATATTTCCCTGTAGAGCTGACACAGAATTCCCTTTAATTATAATGTGTAATAATTCAATCTCCCCCCCCTGAGTTATACTTATTGTAATATCTTAAAGTATATATGTGTTAAAATTAGGGCTGCTTACGATTTTAACTTTTGAAAAATTAATGATTAATTAATCATTAATTTCAATTAAAGTCAAAAATTACAATTTATGATGGTTATAAGTAACATCAATCGGATGTTGGTGTTCATTAAGTTTCCCCCATTGGTGAGGGTTAATGGGTTAAGGAACTTTCAACTCCATTTTGTAAAGCAGTAATTCATCAAAAGAGCTGTCATCAGTTTCTGTCTCTGAGTCAGACTCCATTACTGCCATTTGCTTAATACTAATACGCTTTTCATTTAGTTTAATAAGTAGGCAAAATGTTAGAACCATGGTAGGCAAACTTTATCAACATTTTGAACATTCCGTCAGTCAATAGTTTAAACCAAAATGTTTGTGTAATCATCAGGAAATTCATTAATTATCGGCCGCTATGGAAAAAATTATTTTTTTTACCTTTTGGACTTCCAATAATTCGTAAGTGATGGCTTGAATACTCGTTTTTAAAAAAAAATAATTGTTAAAAAAAATTTTTAACATTTAATGGAGACATTAATCCGTTAATTTCCGCAGCCACAGTTAAAATGTTTTGTACAGCTTGGAGAAAATAACTGGTTAAGTGGGGAGTTTTGGAAGAAGAAATGTTTCTTTTAAAGGTTATCTAGACTGGTTAAATTTTAATAAGAATTTTACATAGCCACTTTGTTGACATAAATAATATGTTAATCTTTCCTTTTTGAATTTCTCTGCATTCCATATTGAAAACTTTGCATCAAACTTTGAAATCACATATCGGTTTTGTTTTATTTATTGCATTGATATTATCATTTATTGGAAGATGTTAGTTTTTTTCTTTAATTCTTTAGATGAAGTTGAAGAGTTAATTATTTTTTTGTTTGTTCCTATGAAGTATCAACAAAATTTTTCACATCGGTAAATCCTTTTTCACCTTTGATCCGGTATTATTTTTTTAAAAATTCAAGTAAACCTCAAATTTACTCTTGTTAAAGTAATACTAATTTTCATAATGGAAGTATTTTAAAAAAATAATAACTTGGTTGGCTTCCTGAAATTTTTTGTCTCGTTAAATGAAATCTTTAAAATTCAGGATCATGGATAATAAAAATTGTTCCGCTCTTTGCTTTTGTTTACATGCCCATTTTTTAAAAATAAGTCTTAGTTTTCAGTTAAATTTTTTATTTAAGATAAATTTAATGACAAACTTATACATAGCTCTTTCCTTATATTTTGAGTTCAAGCATAATATTTATACAATTTTTTTTTAAAATTCTCATTAAAGAATCAACTATCTTAAAAAATGTCTAATCTTCATCATTTGAACTTTAAAATGTTATGTGAATTTTTGGTGTTATAAAATGTTTTAAAATCACCTTTCTAAAATTTGCAAGGCATTTACTGTATATTTGTTTTTCGAATGAGAATATGCTTTCCTTAAAGTTGTCATAACATAATTCAAAGCTGTCTTAACAATTTTTTTTCATTCTGAATGAGTACACATTTGAGCCATTGAGTGCCTTGCCACTGCATCTTCTTATAATGAAATTGATCAATGAAATTGATATATTTTTTGTTTTTTCTGCTACTTGATGTGTTATGCAGAGTTGATTTTATATTTTTCAAAACAAAATCTTGGTGATTATGTTACAGCTGTTTATGTAAAACAAATATTTGCCTTAATTGTATTGTATACCTGTTCATAATAAAGGGGCCCAGATCTTGGGCAAAGTTTGTTTACTTGTACTGAAATGTTTGGTAATGTGTTTTTTATTTAAATTTGTAATAGCAAGTTGAAACCTTGGCATGATGCTCCCCATTATAGAGAGCGTATTATTTATTGTTAGCTGTAAAAAAAAAAAAATTTTAAAAAAATCAACATTAAGAATGCAGTTAAAAATGCACTTACTGTCCGTTAAAAAATAAAAATTGAGCAATAAGGGATAACTGAGCTTGAAAATTTGCTTCTCTTCATGTGATGACTAAATATTTTGTTTTATATAAACAACAATGGAGTCATGAAATTCAGTTTTAAACTCTGGTGCTAGCTTATTTACTTTAAGGGAAATTTTTATGATTTTATCTTCTCAAGCTACTTAAAGGTATTATAATTAAATTTGAAAAAATAATTTAGCAAAATTATTATTATTTTTTTTTAACCAATCTAATAATTAATTGGCTTCATAAAATCTTTTATCATGTCATTAAATCTTACATATTTTTATTATGAATTAATGGGGGATGGGGGGGGGGGAAGATGACTGTTGAAGTTGTGATGGATGTGAGTTTAGGGAGAGGATCATACAAATTTCAGCAATCACCACAGCTGAACAATAAATCAATTCTAATTTATTCGTGAAATAATTAACATGAAAAAACCATGAAAACTTCTCCCTTGATGTTGTAGCTTGGTGAGAGAAATAATGAGGCCATTTGGTACAGGTAAATTCCTGAATGAGGCCATTTGGTACAGGTAAATTCCTGAATGAGGCCATTTGGTACAGGTAAATTCCTGAATGAGGCCATTTGGTACAGGTAAATTCCTGAATGAAACAAAAATAATTGAACCCAAATCAAAAACACACTGCCCTAAAATAAAACATTATTCACCTCTAGTCTTTTGTAGTGACCATAAATTAATGGCAATTTATATTCCTTCAAAAGTTCACCAACTCAACAGTAATTATGTCTAACAATAAATAACACATAAGGACAGTGGCATTTTTCAGTATTTAAAAATTAATTATCAGAACAAAATTGTGAAGAAAAAAGAGCTTCAAAAGAACAAAAAATTTTTGTTTAGATATCTCAATATTTATTGATCAACTCAGTCATGAAATACACCTTTTTTTATTTCATATATGTGACATGCATTAAAAATGACATATAAAGATTAAGAAAGTGATCGCCCATGCTGTTAAAATGTATGCAATGAAATCCTAATGATTCTTGACATGCAACCATCTCGGTTAATGTTTTCAAAAACTAATCCTTACACTTACATTGGCCAAAACATCAAAAGAATCCATACATAAATATACATCCCAAAATTCTCTTGATAAATATATTTGAGGATTAGGAATACTAAAGACAACTCTGTGATTCCTGAGTATAAAATAAAACTTAAAGTGAAATATTCATTAAGTTGGTCGTGGTTGGTTAGGATAATTTTAAAGAAACTGTTTTAAGATTATTAGTAATGTATGTGTTATTAGGACAAGCTCAATTTCCGAATTCCATAACTTTTCACAACTTTCAATATAACAAAAATGTATAAACTGATTTTAATTAATTCTACTTGAGATATTAACTTTTATGTTAAAAGACAGCTCAATAAGGCTAGATAATAATAATATATTATTTTTTCTTATTTAAATACAAAAAGCTATGAACAAAGTAAAACCCTCCTATAAGTTTTCTATTAAGGAGTACTCATCCCCTTATTTAGGTCACATGCATAGATATACTTAACATGATGCATACAAAAATAATTATTGCTACATACACATAAAATATAAATAGCTCCATAGAAAATCTAAACACATTAAACAGTACACTGTAAACACACTCACACAAAAAAAAGATTATTTCTTAAAAAAACAACCAAAGGCAAATAAATGCAATTACTAAGGCTAAAGGTACCATTTTAATGCAAACAATAATTTTAAAATTGTGCAAATCATACTGACAGATTCAGTTGATATACTTGAAAGTAATACATCTGTTACAAAGCAAAAAGTCTTACATTTTTCATTAAAAAAATAATCTAAATAACTTCATGGTGGTGGAACCAAGCACCAAAAATCATGGTAATGTTTTCAAACTTTTGAAATTTCGGTGCCTGATAACAAAGATTATAAAATCTGTTAACCACCACTGTAAGAAACACTAATTTTTATAAAATTAAGGGATCATAATCGTTTGCTTAATAAAATATTTATTATTGATTTTATATAACACAAGGTTATATTTTGAAAGTTGTGCAACATTTTTAAGGATAGATTTTTTCTTCCTTTACTTGTTATTAATTTATTATTCATTGATTGCAGTCTATACTACATTTAATTTGAATTCATGGTTAACTAAAATAAAAATAAATCATTTTGTATAACCTAAACACACAGCAGCATAAGTGACATTAACGTTTTTAGTAACATATAAGAAATGCAACAGTGCAGTGATCTAGCTAATAAGAAAATTAACATCATTTTGACCCCATTATTGCACTATTTTTTTTTGAGAAAGAAAACTTGAGAAAAGGATTTGATATTTTATTTCTAATAATTCTTTTTTAAACGATTTTTAGAGAAAATAGATAATTTCCAAATTGATTTGATATGCCCTCCGTTGAAAACTGCAATAAGCAACAACAACAACAAAAAAAAACAACAACCCACCAATCACCAACACATGAAATAATATGCAAAGATCACTCAATGCCTCTTCTAGCTCTTGTAAACAAGTATGCTTGTTGTGCATAGAGTTTAAAAAATATATATTTCGAAATATAGAAACATTAAACAAAGAACTTGTTTATGCAGTGAAACAAATTAAAAATTTTGGATTACATTTCAAGCATGCAAAGATATATGCAGGACACAAGAACAGTACATTGAATAACATTGTATCACAATCATTGCACCTTTTCTGGACATGAAATTAAGGAGTGCGTGAGGGACAAACATTTCCAGTGATACAATTCGTCAATTTTACCCCCAGAGTTTTCATTTTTTTCCCCTTTGTGCTGAGTCAGCTTATTAAGAAAAACAAGGAGGAAAGTTTCATTAAAACCTTTCAACCTTTAGCAGACTTTTGAGTATGAAGTTTTAACTCATTTCTTTATGAAACACAGAAAATATGAAAAAAAATGCAGTTCTGAAGATAAAATAAAGCATTTGTACATAAACTCGAAGCAAAACACATGGGATTGAAAAAAATAATATTTTTTAAATCAGTAAATTGAATTATAAAATCAGTCAACTTTTCCTTATCATACATTTTCTATACACACAAAATTTTGCAGGATGTAAATAAAATGGTCTCTTTTTAAGATGTGTGATTAAAATTTTTAGACCTCTAAAATGCAATGCACAAGAAATATATGGGGAAAAAATAGTTTATAAACAATGGTTCAATCGGAAGGATAAACTCATGGGAATAAACTTACAGCTTTTAAAAACATGGATCAGGAATGACACTTCAATGAATGTTATCTGAATCTGCAGCCCAAAGTCTTCATGGGTCTAAATCTTACCTACAATAATCTACTGAATTTAGGGTAAACCTTTTCAACTAATTTCAATGAAGTCTAAATACTGTAAAATATAACCTAAGTCCACCTAGGATGCATATAATGCTAATGCAAAAAATATTTGTGAAAGTGTGATTAGTTCAAGGGTACAGTAATGTGAAAAAAGTAGTAGAAAGAAAGAACAACAAAAGAGGAGAAGGAACCACAGACAGCCAGCTGGAACACAGCCTAAAGGAAGACAACCCTATGGGTTCGAGGTATTATATATAACAACAGACACAGTGGGGGCAGTATTATTAGTAAGTCACATATGATTTGCAGTTATTTATTTATACAAGAGTAAAAACAATGTCATTCAATCTACAAGAATGGCTTCTCAACCAAACAATGTGAGGAGAACATAGGCAGCGTGCTAGAAATTTGAGAGATTACCTCATGCTCTACGCCCTAATTGTTCGGAGCGGAAAGTCACACAATGATGCACATGCAAAGATTTACTATTTAAAAATGAATGAATAGTTTATTGGTTATAATCACCCACAAAGGTTTTTTTTTCTTTAAAAAGTGCGAACTGATAGGAGATGAAAAGTCAAAATATTCTCAATATTCTGGGCCTACTTTTTTCCCTGTGCACCAAAAAGCACTGTTGCTTCTAGTGGCTCAACAAAGCAGTTCAATTCAATTGTCTGTAGGTGTAAAAAAAAAAATGCACACCAACTTTTCAACAATGGCAAGACATTGGGCTTTTCATGGTCAACTGTGGCTAGCTTCATGGTCAACTGTGGCTAGCTTCATGGTCAACAAATTATTTATACACCACCGTATAATCAGCTTACAAATACATGAGGTTAAAACAAAGTGTCCAAGAAATGATTTCTTTGTTATGAATACAGTGGAACACTCTGATGCTGAAGTTGCTTCAAGCTATTCACTTGCTGAACTTGTACATTTGTTCCAGGCATCACCAGTTTTCATTTGCTCCTAGCTGCATACAACTAAGTCCTAATGGTTATTACTACAGAAAATCTGGACTAAACATTCAATGTTGATCTGCAGCTCACACCTTGTTGAATAGTATTTGTTAATGCTAATTTTCTGAGCAGACTATTTAATGGAGTCTGCTAGGCCTATAATTGAAAGGTTTTACACAGTGAAAATTTTACCTTAAACCCCCCCCCCCCTCAAACAATGATTTTCTATAACCATCATGACGTATGTTTTGATCCATGGCCCCCACCCCCATTGAAATGATTAGGACTGATCTGTGGGAAGGGTTCCTCCTCTGCTGCCTGGGGTATAGTGGGCTGCACTGAGGCTGAGTTTCCGTGACAACATCGGGGATGGGGACGCCTGCTTGTTCTTTCGAAAGGAGAACCTACGCTTTGTGTTCGGGGTTTGTATGGTTAGTGGGCCCTCTTCGACTTCGCTGTGAGATCAAGTCATGAATAATATGGGTATTTATGTTAGCTCAATGTTATTTTATGTTAAACGACTCAAACATGAACTAAAAATGTTTTTAATGGAAATTTTTGCGCGGAAATAGTTTATCTTTAATAACATAACAATATAATCACAATTACAAAAGCTTAATATTTTTTTATTTCCTTCTAATTATGATTCCTTCTTGTTATTTCATTAAAAAATTGACAAAGCTGTTTTGTGATTGATTTTTAAAAAATCTATTTTTAGTTTATATTTAAATATCTATTTAACATTGAAAACAATTTTTGTATAATACTCAGTGATGGAGTAAAAAAAATGTAGTTGATACAACTATGACAAATTTTAATCTGTCAACACATTTTGGTACTTTTAATCCCAAAATTACAACTCACAAGTCATTTGTAAGGAAGAAGTAAAATAAAATGTATCGTTTCTGCTTATTCATCAACTTACCATTTTGTTATTAAATGATAAAAACTGTTTGGTCTGAGTATTCAAGGCTTTCAAAATAGGACGAATGAATATTGATTTGAATCATAAGAATATTTACTTTCAAACTAGATGAATGAAATTGGTTTCTCTTTCTTTTATAATTATTAGCTTCTTATTAAGTTAAAACATAGCAGGTGTTTATGACTTTGTCAGTGAAAGATCTTACATCAATTACACAATGTTATGTGGTATAATAGGAATATCAACTAATCAAATTCAAGAATGAGGTGCAGCAGAATCCAGAAGTACCTCCTGGCTAAGGTGAAGGATAAGCTTATTAGAAATTTTAATAATTTGAAAGCATATGTGTTTAAAAATAAAAAGAATTTGTTTTACAATAAGCAATTTAAAACAGCATTAAAAAAAAACCCAAAGCAGTTGACAATAAATTTGTAGTGTAATTCTTGCTGGTCTAAAATTGGTTAGTTTCTACAACAATTACTCTAATTGAGAATCGAGAAACATATATATGCATTCTATTTTATATCGTTCACAGGCAGATAAGCTAAATTAGTACTTTTACAATAAATTAAGGCCAGATTGTTGCATGCAGATAGTAGTGATTCATTGTAATGAATGTTATGCAAATTTAACCTTTTATTCAAGTCACCTGTACATGAAATCCAATGGTTTGAAAAGAGTTTCTGGATTTAAGTTTTAAAAAATTCATTTATTTTACAACATGTGGACTAACTTAATTAACATCAGCTCCTGGATTTTAAAAAAAAGACACACACACACAAAATTACCAACCTTAAAGAAACTCTTATTAGAAATAGATTTTTTTTTTCAAGCTGCCAAATATAGCACTAATTAAATCTTTAAAAAAAGTATTTTAAAATTTCTGTCGAATATCTGCACACTACGTCACCACACACAGACTTAAAGATTCTGGAATGTACATATCACAAATAATATGCACTGAGTTTGGTATTCAAAATATGTTTCAAAATGATTTAGCAATGAGGTCTTTAGTGAAAAATAAGCAAATATGGAGGTCGGAGTAATGAAAGGAGGAGGCACACAGGAAATAGTTCAACCCCATTCAAACCACACGTGGGGCACAGTTGAATAGTTCATCAGTATGCAGAAAATTCAGTGAAAGAATATAAATAAAAGCATTATTTATACATTATTGATATTTTTAGAAAGCAATTTACATGGAACATTGTAGCAAAGTGACATAAATTAGTCTCACAGACAAGCTCATCAGAAAACTTATCAAATAATAATTTATCACCATATCCAAACATTACTTTGTACTTTGCCCTTTCACTTTTGAAAATGTGTATTTTATATCAATTTTATGATCACAATTTTTCTGGCTGCATCAATTTAAAATCATATTTGCATTTTTCACATATAAATCATTTATACATTTTTATAAAGGGTGCCAGCTTTTTTTTTAACATACATTTCTAAGTTAGTTATTTTTTTTTTCCCCAAACAGATGTAAATCATTAAGCCTAATAAATGTGTTAATCAACAGTCAGTTGAAAAAGTCATCTACTTGTTAATATTCTTGTTATCTTAATGTTCAACTGATGAATGAAACAATTAGCTCAGAAATAATCCTCTTATAGTTTTGGTTTTCTTTTCACAACTGGTTCGCCCTCAATTAATATCATTTTAGAAAGATTAATAATCTTTAAATTGCACTGAGTAAACATTTTAATAAAATTTTAAATAACATGTAATTTTCATACATAAAAATACTTCCCTTATATTTGTGTGCTTACAGTAAATAATTGCCATTTAAGTTGATTTGAAATTTTTGTTGCTAAAATTTATAACCGTTCTAATTGTTGACTAAAAATATTTTATGTATATTGTGAAAATGTCAACCATATTTTGCTTTTTGTGTGTTGAAAAACACACACAAAAAAACATACAGTTATTTAAGAATTTAAAAAAGTTAATAAAATGATTACACTTAAAGTAAGTCTAAACCAGTTTACAGACATCAAAATCTACTGACACTTTCTCTGTAGGCTTTAGGAGAAAATAAAACCTTTAAGATCCAATATAATACTATTACTATTGTTTTTAATCTAGATGGTAATATTAAAAAACATGAAACAAAACAAGTTAATATTGCAGATTTTTAAACAAAGTAAACAGGACAATCTTTGAGTTGCTTTTTACAGGAGTGGGGAAAAAAAAGGAAACATCTTAAGAAACATATTGGTTGGACCACAAATAACTGATTTATGTTGATAGCCTTTTAATTTTTGTAAGCTGAAAGAATTCAAGATTAAAATTGAACCTGTCTTCATTGTTAGCGGTGAGAAGCGATTTTTATTTATTGTAATACATAATTAATAAAAATAACTTGTTAAACATTTTAAAAACATATTTCAGTTCATTAGTAGAAGCAAAAAAAAAAAAAGGTATTGATTTTTTCTGCATGTTTTAAAGAATGACATGATATAAAAAAGCATCCGCCCAAGCTAAGGTCATTTGATGAGCGACCTGCGCTTTCAGCTTATTTATTTACAGCCATGGATCTGGTTTAAAGGCACAGGTTGAATCTAATTTAAATTTGAGGAATTTTTGTTTTCAATCTTTGAAGTCAGGAAAATAAAAAGGAAAAAAAGCAAATGGAATCAAAATGTTGAAAAAAATAATTTTATCTTCAACTAATCGTTCAAAATGAGTCCAGTAAAAACATAGCCATAGGTTAAAATAATTTTTGTAACATTCAATGTTACAAGGTTTATACATTTTAAAGTATCATTAAAAATTTACATTGCTGGTGTAGAAGTCCCTTTAATGGAGAGGTTAAAAATAAAATCAGGTAATTTTTTCTTACAAATCTTCCTATCCACAAACATAATTTTTTTTTTTTTGGAAGTTGAAACTACAAGGGATGAACAGAGCGGTTGAAGGTAAACTGTACAAAGTTATGAAGCAGATACCAGGTGTAGGTACAGTAAGCAAGGGGGGAAAATTCTGAGATATTAGTTTCACCTCGGGGTTGTGCTGCTGTGTAAGGAGTTGATGGTATTTGCCCGCCGTGTGTGCACCTGACGCTGACGTGCCAAGAACGACTGGCCCATGGAGCTGTTGGCCAGGCGCTCCTCTGCTGCTTGTCTTTGAAGTTGCATCCCCTGAAAATAGAAAGGCTTTTTAAAATAAAAGGAGAAAACGAAAACTATGTAAGATTTAGATGAGGACTCTGCTTTGGTTGCTTTGTCATTTATCATTATCTTTTAATTTGCAATGTTAGTTACATGGGCGATTCATCTGACTAGAATTTCTTAATATTCATTCCCTAAAATGGAAAAGAAATGAATTTAAAAGTTCAATTGTAAAAAAGAATGTAGATCTAAGACTTATCAATATCAATCAAAAGATATTGCTTTCAAAATTCTTCAAGTCATTAGTTGCTATGAAGTTTATAAGTCTTTGGTAGACTACTCTTTTTTTTAAATTAACTTTACAAAAATGTTAGCATGTCCATCAAATAAGTCCAAATATAAAAAGCTTTTCAATAGGTGTGAATAAAATGTACTCGAACAAACATGATTTTATTGTGTATATGTAGCCCTATAATAGCCCTAAATCTAAGCCCATGAAAAAAAATATTTCAATCCCCTCTATTTCAAGTTAAACGATTTTTATTGTTTTAGAAAAATTTTCTCTAAGATTTCAACAACAAATAAGTCAAAAGCAATCAAAGTAATCTTTAAATTCCATGAATTTCCTTTGAAATGTAAAGGAAACAACTGACCAAGTTGTACCATGCTGTTACAATAAGTTTCTCTTCATGCTCTCTCACAGACTTCATTTTCTCTTGGTCGTTCTGAAAGTATTTGAAGAAGTAAAACAATAAAATAAAACTTGTATACACTTCATATTTGCAACAGCTAGTTACAATATGCAGTGGCCATAGAGTTCATGCAAGTAATAGGAAAATAAAAGTGTATTGTATGTAAGAAAATAAATGTTTTGTATTTTCAAGGGAAAATCTAATTTGTAAAGCTTTTAATAATAATTTTAATTTGGCCAAATATTAAACCTAAATACTGTCTTAAAACAGGACAAAACTTTTAACAAACCTAAAGTTAACTAGATTTGATCAGAGCAATTTTAAATGATATTAAGAACAACCCACAAACAATAATAGATAACTTGCTAATAAAATATTGATTAAGGTTTTTTGAATGATAATAAAAAATAATAATTCCACTATTGATTGATTTTTCTTTCGGGCTTTGAAGGCTATTAGGGTGGATATTTGTGTTTTCCAGTTCCATCTGTTTTTTTTTTTTTGCAGTAGATGAACATTGCGGAATGTGTAAATACCTAGAATTTTGCTTTCTTTGTTGATTGTAACACATAATGTTTCCCTTGATCTACCAGGTTCGCTCTTCACCTCTGGTAGTCTAGAGCTGACCTTGAGAAGAACATGGCCAATGTATGACCATGTAGATGCCACATGTGTATGTCCTGGAAGTTACCTTTCTGCTGCAGATATCTTAAATCCACCATGGCACTATATTATATATCTACTAAATCTATTTATATACCTTCTTGAGCCCATAAACTGAGGTGGTATATTTATTCCAGTAAGGGACTAATGAAGCCCCAGCTCAATGAAGGCAATAACTAGACAAGGAACCAACCTCCAGGAAACTAATGTAGTTATCCTTTTCATGAAGCTGGTTTTTCAATGCAAAAACTTCTGTTGATGAATCCATTCCATGTCTGGGGTCCAGGCTTTTTATCACCTGAGAAAATAAATTTTTTCAAAAAACAAGTCCCCTGAACATCTTTCCATTATTAAGGAAATTAAATTCAAATTAACTTATGGAGAGATTAAATGGTTTTAAAAAAATTAATAAAATTTTTAAAAATTTAAAATGTTATTTACTTTTCTTAAAGGCAATCAATGAGACAGAACACTCACATTTTTCGCCTTCTCCAAATATTTCCTGTACTTCTCCTCCATGACGCGGATCTCCTCATCCTTCCTCCCCAGCTGGTCGGCAAGCTCCACCACCCTGTCATTGGTGGCCGCCAGCCGAATGCTGAGGTCGTCTATGTGCTGCTGCTTCTGGTGGAGCTGCAGGTCCCTCTCGTCCAGCCTCTGCTTGCTCTCAGACAGCTGGGTCCTCATGGACACATACTCAGAGTTGCTGGCTGCCGATGCAGACTTCTCATTCTCCTGCAGGTCCTCCAGCTCAGCCTGTACCTTCATCAGCTGCTGGTTCAGCAATCTGAAGGGAATCAAAGCAAACTAAGTTCAGCAATCTGAAGGGAATCAAAGCAAACTAAGTTCAGCAATCTGAAGGGAATCAAAGCAAACTAAGTTCCTTGCAACTGTTTAGATGGTGCAGTAGGATAAAGAAACAGTACATTTTTCAGATATTACAAATTTACAAAATTTACTTTTTGCCCTCATAAAATGTGTTTTTTCTTTAAGTTATCCATTACATATCATATTAAATTATTCTTAAGATTTTTTTTTTTTTAATTTAGCTTTTAATTATCTATATTAGACAAGGAAGTGAAAAAAATTATAAATTCAAAAACAGTTCTTCATGAGACAAATTAATACAAGGAACAAATGAAGAAACTATTTGGAAAAGAAATCATAATATGATTACCTGACTTCAGTCTCCAGTTCATTCTTCTTGGCATTGACCTCATCTAGCATCTCAGATGAGACAACAGCCTCATCCTGACCGGCAGAGGTTCGTATCTTAAGCATCTTGTTTTCATGTTCAAGTCGAAGCAGACGTTCCCTATAAAGAGAAGTAGAGATGATCATTTCCTACTTTATAATTGCACCAGTTTCAAATTGTAGGCAAGATGTCAAACAGCCTAATTGGCTTGGGCTTTAAATTGACTGACTGTCCATGAGATATTAACACACAAAAATAAAGACAAGTCAACACAACCATTTATTGCTGTTTTATATCCTCACCTTATTTCAGGGGGTAAAGAGAGCATTTCCATATTGTTACTTGGGTCATTCAGTTCACTGGCTATACCCAGGCCAGAGCTGTGTAGCTGTGTACACTTTAACTCATCGTTGATTTCACGCAGGGAGTCTCGCTCCGTCTGGATCCTCTGTGTTAAATAATAAACATTGTTTGGCGCTATCTTTTCTTCAGCCCCTTTCTTAGATATATACCAAAATCCAGTTGGAATACAATCACCATTGGGGGGTTTAAGACCTTTGTAGAAAACTTTACATCTTAATATTGGAAGCTGGGTTTAGAGTGTATTTTTAAAAATATAGCTTAATCTCAAATTACAATTTCAAAACGGTATATATTTCTTTGGCCAATAATGATAGGTATTTGGCAAATCTTTGGAAAGTATATAATGGAATGAAAAGTAATTGCAATATAAAAATTATCCAAAATACCTTTCAAAATTAAAAAAATTACTTCTAAATTAAAAAAAAAAAAGTTGCTTTGAAAAATGTATTAAAAACATAAGCTTTAAAAAAGCTTATGTTTTTAATACATTTGTCAAAGCAACTTTAAAAAAAAAAAAAAAAAAAAAAAAAAAAAAGTTGCTTTGAAAAATATATTAAAAACATAAGTTTAAAAAAAGGGATTCTTATGTGCTGTACTATTTTTTAAAAACAAAAAAAAACGAATGAATTTTAAGTGAATGTAAAGTAGTAAAGCGGGAGTGAGCTGGCTAAAATTTCCTATATATTAATAAATAACAGTTAGGGTCAGCATGGCACACCCATAGGAATCAGGATATAGAAATGGAAGGTTTGTGAAATCCATATTTCCTAACATGTATGAGTAGACAAAGTTTGTGCCAGAAATCACAATAAAATGCAAAAAGTTCTTAGAATATGCTGTTTCATGAGAATATGATATAAATTATTATATTATGAAGGTTTTTGAGAAACTGGAAATAGACTTAAGTATCACTTTCGATTTCTGGAAAGCGGTCGAGAAATTAATTGAAACCTATGATTTAATACTTGTGAAATTTCTTCCACCTTAATTAAACGGTACTCAAACTTTCTTGTTCAAACACACACACAATTACAGAAAAATTTGGAAAACTGGGTTTTTCTGACTCAGGAAGTTGTAAAATATTGAGATAAGTTAAAATCTCAAATTTTTTGCATGATTACTTCTTCCTATATTCTGTAAACAAGAAAAAAAAAAGAAAAGTTAGACTGGTTTATAGAACCTAGAAGCTTACCTCTTTTTCCCTCTGTAATGTGGTGAGTTTCTCCTGTATCCTTTTGAATTCAAACTCTGCTTTATCAGCCCTTTTTGTTTCTTCAGTTGTCTTGTTCTGAAGCTCTAAAGTTTGCCTCTTGTATGATTCCAGTTGCTGCTTTAGTAAGGTGACACGCTTCAATTCCTTTAGATAAATAGATTACCAAAAAGTTAAAATTGACATCCTATAATATTAAACAGTTTTATATTTCACCATGCCAGGATAGTTGTTCATGTTGCTCTCCCCTTTTACATTGGCTAATAACAACTTAACAAGTTTGTTCAAAATTATCATTGAGGACAGCATAAGTAAAATTGGATTTCAATACATCTATTCATTAATTAAATGTTTCAGGATCTTGGGATTTTCTTGTTTTATTTGTGTTATTAGGAATGAACAGACTCATTTACAAAAAATGACATACTTAGCAGCAAGACAAAGCAATTTTTCCTGATCTTACATATAATTCAGCTCATTTTGAAATACAAATTTAAGTGCATGGTATTGCTCCGAGTTGTGCACCAGAATAACAAGAAGTGTAGTGGAAGTAATGACAAAGGGACATGTCAATTAACATATGGACTATAGATACACTGAACATACTAAACATAGTGTAGTGCAAGTAATAACACAGGGACATGTCAATCAACGTATAGATACACTAAACATAGTGTGTAAAACTTTCCACATAAACATTACTTCATTACTAGTTTGTATGTTCAGGCAAGGTGTATACTTTTTTGTGTAAATCCAGCTCTAAAATTTTGGTATGTTCAGAAAATGTCTTATTGGTTTTAACCTGTAGACCATTTCTAAATGCTTTTTTAAGTATAAAATATAATAATTTAAAATCTATAAAACATTACTTTAAAAGAAAAAAATTCTACCTCTTCCATTTCTATCTGTTGCTGCATATATTTTGTATTCTTCTCTTCCACCATCTTCATTTGCCCTTTCAGATCACTAAACTCCTCTGTTTGGATTTAACAACAAAATCAAGTTAAAGGATGGTGTACCTATTAAAGGATGGTGTACCTATTAAAGGATGGTGTACCTATTAAAGGATGGTGTACCTATTAAAGGATGGTGTAACTATTAAAGAATGGTGTACCTATTAAAGGATGGTGGGATTAATTAAAGAATGGTGTACCTATTAAAGAATGGTGCACCTATTAAATAATGGTGTACCTATATATCAAAAACTTTAACAACAAAAACATCTTAAGTGCCGACTTGAATTTTTCAGGAGATCTTGATGCATTCTATTTAAGTTAAAAAATCAATTTTATTTTTATTACAATTCCATTAACTAAATATCAATTAAGTTAGAAAATTATTGATAAATATAAGAATTAAAATTCAATCCCCCCTCCCCCAACTGCGAGGTAACATTTGATCAGTGTGTCAACTCATACAAAGTTGTTGCTGCATTGTTTGTGTTAACTCATATAGTCTCTTTGCACACTGTTTCCACATTAATTCATACAGTATCAGTACTCTCCTTGTTTATTTGTATAGTGAAAATGGCTGCACTTTTTTTTGTCCAAAATACAGAAACAATGCTGCGCTGTTTTTGTGTTAACTTAATAAGTACCAATTCTGCACTATTTCTCCATAGTTGTTGGTCTGACTTTTAACAAAATAGGTAACACGTCCCCATAAAGCTGTCAAATAAGTTATGGCATAGGAAGAACTAGACCTACCTAATTTCTTTTTGTATGACTCTACCAAAGACTCTGACTTGGCCTGAAAAAACAATACTCTTTATTAGCACTGCATAAAACCTAGCCCGAAATATTAGTGTAAAAAGAGCAATCTTTCTCAGCGTATTTTAATAACCCCCCTGATTTCAGAGAAGATTTTCAGATTATTAAACAGATTAATAAAAGGTGCTGTAGAAATGACAACCTATAAACGGAGCTTAAATCTACTAGCTGACTAAGTTAAGAATTTGTGTCAATGCTCTTTAAACAACTGCGTATGTGTTGAGCTGACAGTTAGTTAATCTCACCAGTGAGTCGGAGGTGTGTCTGAGGATATCCAGTTCATCTTTCATGGCCCGAGACTCAGATGCTAGTTTACTAAGTTCTGCATTCTGAAATAAAGAAACATGAGACTTTTCCTCAACACCATGTTCACCATAATTCAATCAAAATTGATTATTTTTTTTTACTGAGTAAAGAATAGAAAATTTTGAGTGGATTTAAGAGGCCTCATTGTGTCTCAATCATTCAATTGCAAATGATTTCACATAATCATGCCCAAAGGACTGCATTTTAATTAAGGTGATTAAAATACAATCCTAAATAAGTAAGTAAGCAAAATTCAGTTGAATATTCCCTTAAATTTTATTAATAGTTATTAATAAGCCATGGCTCCCATCACCACACTTTCTCAAAACTCTACACACCAAACTAAAATCATGCCACTGTTTACCTTTTCTTTTAACTCCATGTAATCTTTATTCAACACCTCAAATTTTATCCTGTAGTCATCTTTGCCTGTTAACAAATAAAGGGGGACATTAACGTTTACAGCAATGAGAAATAATAATAATAGTAATAATAATATGATAGTTGTTGAAAGGTTTTAAAAAAAATAAAAGTCAAGTTTAAAAATTATTCCTAAATCAATAAATATCAAAAACTGAATTGATTTCATTTATTAAATTTAGGTTAAGTTAGTTGAACTGTTAACAGGTAAGAAAGACAAAGTCTGTCTCTATCTCACACCTGATTCCAGCCTATACAGTTCCTCTTGTAGACATTCTATTTGATGCTGGAGATGAGCTACTCTTTTTCCTGCTGGTGTGCTGAAAGCCAACATGTTAAGACAATGAAAACCATAGGAAAATACTTTTTTTTAAAAACCAAGCTTACAATATTAAGGCTTTCTTTTTTTTTTTTTTAAATACCATTTATCCAGTTTGTTTGCAGGTGATAATTTGATGACTAACTGGATAATTCTAACTTGAAAGCTGTAATAGTGTGACATTATATGTGACCATGTTTCACATCATTTACTATTAGGATAATGTTAAAAATCATTACCTGGTATCCTCAAAACTCTCTGCCACTTGCAGCCTTTCCTCCAGCTTGTCTTTATCAGCTATAAGACTTAATCGTTCCTCTTGTAAGCTAGCCACCTGGATTACACAATTGTACAAGTCCATACGTTTAACAATATTAAAAAAATTTTGTGTGGGAAGGTCTCAGTTTAGCATTATATAAATCCAATAAAAACCTGCCTGTGAATTCAATATATGAAACAATAAACCTTAAAACTTCTAAAGATAAATATATTTCTTTCAAAAATAGTGACAGCACTAGAGTCTTCTCATTTACAGTTTATAAAGATTTCGTATTAAAATGTTTAACAAGAACTTACCTGGGCATCCAGTTCATGGCATCGTTGTAAAAGTTCCTCTTTCGCTTCTAGTGAATTGTTCAATTCTTCAACAGCTTTTTTCAACTAGAGATTATATATATATATATATAAAAGAACTAGATAACTTGAAGCAATTTTACTTTTGGCTACAAAATGGGTAAATGTACTGATTTAACTGATATTATAATAAAACTATAATATTTCTCTCATCTTGTATATTCCATCTCTTCAATAACATAATACTGTATGCTTATTTACAGCACATTCACCTATCTTTCATTTCACTATATAATATAAATTTCCACAAAAAAATCAAGGCTAACCTGTTCTTGGAGCTCAGACTCCAAGTCATCACCTGGTAAAGACTCTTTAGTCATGAGCTGCAACAGAAAAAAAATAATAATTTATTTAATTTCAATCTTCAATTTGAAAAGCTTTCAAACAAAAAGTTCACAGCCATCATTGTTGGCTTGTTTCATTTAGGACAACAACAAAAAGTTCACAGCCATCATTGTTGGCTTGTTTCATATAGGACAACAACAACATATGACCAACAAAAATGAATCACCTCTTGTATGGCATTCTTGATGATCTGCTGCACCTCCTCCTCCATGCTCATGATGGTCTGAATATACTGCTGTTTGTTATCACAATTGATTGCTATATTTAGCACAAGTTGAAGTAGTCTGCCCAGCTCTTGGGGATCACAGTGTTCACCTGTCAATAGAAAAATGGAAGGCTGTCAGTCTTAATGAAATATTTTTTTTATATGTAACCAATCTTTTTTTTTTTTTTAACTTATTAAAATAAAAGATAATGATGCAAATAAGCATACAAACCTATTGCATTTACATCTGGCATTTGAAAACCTTGCATTGTCACACCTAGGCACTAAAAAGGAAACAACAATAGCACTTTAATAACTAGCGCAGTTGAGCAGAAAAACTTTATAAGACTTTAGAAAAAGGCCCTAAATTGTTCTAAAATAATCTAAAAGGAAGTAAATTATTTATCAGCAAATTAGATTTAAATTTCTTGAAAGTTATGTCCAATTTTCCTTCTTAAAGAGTGTTAGCATTTCCCTTTATCATATATTGATATCTTATTCACAAAAATATAATACTTTTCTTTTAAATAAGAAGATTATCACTAGTCAGAAGATAAAGCAGACATTTACCTCTAAATTATACTCCAGGATTCCCTTCAGGATTTTTTTTAGATTTGTTACCTAGATTGGGATTTAAAAAAAAAAAGATTGAAAAATGATAACGGAATTTATTTTGTCAAAATTTAGTATAATAGAACATTTTAACTATATATCAGTAAACCAAATGCTTACCTTTAATCGCCAGTTGCTTAGATCATCTGCTCTGATTTTGGAAAGCCACGATTGTGTAAAAAAATTAGGAGCGCTAAGGATTATAAAAATTTTTTTATTTCAACAATTAAAATACATTTCAGGAAATCATTAGAAGGTAATCAAAACAATTTTTTTATATTCTCATTGTGAAGTTTTCTTTAGATAATGCCTTCAGTTCTAAATTTTTATTCAGAATTTTGTAATTAAATTATTAATTAACACATTGCACATGTATGGTAAGAAATTAAACCAAAGATATTGGAGGTTTATAGAATACTGATACGGAACATACATAATATTTAATGCCTGAGCAATAGCGACTATTGGAGGTTTATAGAATACTGATACTGAACATACATAATATTTAATGCCTGAGCAATAGCGACTCCATCACTCAACTCAGATGGCGAACTGCTGGATGCATCAACAGAGAAAGTCTCCAGCTGAAGAATATAGAAGCAAATACTAAATTTTACTGAGCTAATTATTTCCTTTATATATAAAATTGTAAAAGGAAAACAGTTGTTATTAAGTAAAGACATTTTTTTAAAAATGAGCACAATTCTAACTTTATAACAAGCATTTCTACAAGGCCAAAACTTATTGCCTAAATATTAGACAAAATGCTGTTAAATTTCTTCATCTACTCTTATATATTTACAGTATAGAAGCAAAGCAACCGAGTGGGTACGGGTTCAAATCCATGTGAAGGCAAGGATTTGTTCCCTGGCCTAGGGCGACTAGAGTCCACCCAGCTCTGAATGGGCACCTAACACTAATTAGGGAAATAAAGGCGGCTGGGTGATGCGTGGAACCCTAATAGCCATGGCCTTTAAAAGCTGCATCACTTGCCAACAGACCAGCATGGTTTGAGGACGCAATTATCTTCTGTTTAGAAGGAGCGTCTGTATAGATAAGACAAGCACTTACCTGTATGTTAAGTTGTTTAATAACATTTGAATAGTTATTTACAAAATATTCTTAATCAAATCAGGTGCAATATTCCTATTATAATATATTCAATATCAATATTCACAGACATAATTACCCATGTAATCAGACTGTAGCATATCTGTTCTCTTTCATCCATTGTTTTTTTTTTACAGCACTTTTGACAAAGATGGAAATATAGCTAACAGCAATTATATTTTGATATCCAGTGGCTACTTTTTTAGCTGCATTCTGTGCCCACTGTTCAAACAGTTATGAGTTGAGATTAAAAAACATCTGCTGCCTATGGAAAAAACAATCGATGATAAGTTCAATTAAAACTGATAATTATGGCAACATAACATTTGCATTTACAAGATCATTTTCTGATTATTAGTTACTTTGAGGTAATGGAACTTTAGCAAATTATCATTTTGTTAAGGGATGTAAAATCTGGTCACAGTGGGCATATTTTGAAACAAAAATTTAAAAAAAAAGAATTAGTAGAAAAATGGCAGGCTCTACATACACAATAAAGTTGTATCTTGGAATTCCCTGAGTAAACCCTAAACAAACTAAAAATCCATTGGTTTTGGCCTGGGACAGTGACCAATGTTCCTTTTAAGCTGTGCGGCTGAACAGATATCTAACTGACGCAATGCAGCTGTTTAGGATTACCACACAGAAAATTGTGTAAAATATTTTTTTTTAAATGGATGCCATGGTACTTTGCACACAAGATTTTTTTCTTTGCACATAGACCAACAAACCTTAGAGGGAACATTGGCGGTGACCTATCAAAACTATGGGTTTTGACTTAAGGTCACAACGGTTTAAAACATTTAGACAGAAAAATATTACAGGGGGTTCTATGGTTATGATTTTGAACCGTTTTTAAGAAGCCTTGTAACCCAAATTTCAGTGTAAGTCGGAATATAAAAGAAAAATAAACATTTTGCTGTAAATCACTGTACGGATGGTGGTTGAACACTTCAACCCTGCCAGTTCGACCACAAGACGTTTCAACCCAAGATCGTTTCGACCACAGGACGTTTTGACCCAATACGCATCAATTTTTTAAAATAAATATACTTTTTAAAATTTATGATTTTTAAAATTAATTTTTGGTATAAAAATAATTTTGCTATAAATTGTAACAGTTAGTGACATTAAAGAAACATGTATAAAAAAGGAGAAAACGATTCTTTACACATTTTTAAAAATGAAGTTTTAAAAAAAAAATTTTTAAAAGATGGAATAAAAGACAATATTATTTTTTAACATTTCTATAGGGGCCCGAAACAGCTCAAGTCGAAACCAGCAGAATCAAAGGACTCAATGTAATTATATGTCTTTAAATCGATATTCACAGAACGTAAATTAGCCATTAGCATTCACAAAGAGATGTTTTTTAGGCCAGCCTAACATTAACATAGTAAACCAGTTTTATTGTTGTTTAATTTCTTTAATGGATAATAATCATTTGGTTCTGGCACCACTGACACCACTCTGGAATTCCTTGCCAGATACACTTAAGAATTTTGAAACTATACATATTTTTTAAAAGGGACTAGAAATTAAATGCACAATAATTTTTTTATAAGCATTACTCTATCCTCTTTGACTTTTTCTCCCCCCCCCCCCCAATCTTCATTCAAAGAGCCCATCCTTTTTCTTCTTTCTATCTTTTGTGTTTTATGTGCTAGAAGCATGCATCATACTAGTGTAGTAGAAGAAACATTTTCTTAGTTTATATATAAACATTTTAAGTTAAATATTTCAGATACAAATATAAAATGTATTACCGATGTAAATACCAAAATGTTTTTTAATAAATATTGTACTAAAAATATATGAAATGTTACATTAAGTTACATACAAACCACTATAACCAAATAATCCTTTAAAACAAACATTTCTACCCTATGAGTCGAAATTTTAACTTTCAATTCAGTAGTCAAACAGTATACCCTATAAACACTATGACACATGTGCTCAGCATGCTTTATACTTTTTTAAAATGTATATTCATTCAACTATTACAAATTCATCCATAATGTTTTATGTGTAGTGCAACCTTAAAAAACTAATCAGTACCTTGGAGGACAGAGGCAGACATTTTAATGATAATGACTTATGTATAGACACTTAATTGCATTTTTTTGTACCATTAGCATTATGAAATATTAATTGCCACCATGTAACCTGGTTGAAGCCCCTTGTTTTGCTAGATACATAGCCTCTGATAAATGTAATGATCAAAGGTATTGCTATGAAGGTACACCGCCACAGGCCACGTGGTATAGCATATATTTAATTTTATTATTCTGTATATATGTGCCAATTTTCATTGATATTTTATATATATTATATGAGATGTCTTAAGCTCATTATGTATATCCTTGTTAGGTAAAAGCGAAGTATGTCGACCGTGATGTCACGGTCATGGCGGCCTTCTTTGTTGTTATAGCACGTCCTTCAATAGGCTTTAAAATTAAAATTCTATAGCTATACCTAGCCCAAACCCAAAAACCTTCAATTTTTTATAATCCTTTTAGAATTTATATAACTTTCTTTTCCAGCAACTGGTAGCGTCGTTACGTCATGGTCGACATACTTCGTTTTAGCCACTTGTTACATCAATTCAATACATGATAACATTGTGCCTGGTAATTGTGGCTTTCATTTTTATAAGATCCCTCAACCCAGTAGCCGATTTCAGAATGTGAACAGAATGTGGGTGAGACTGCAATCAGGCCAGAGATTAGTAGATGGATAACATGTAAACAGGGTATAAGTGAGCCTGACGTTTCAGCAAAGAGCCTTCCTAAACGAACAAATATTACAAAAATAGAACGAACATAAAGAATAAATAAAATTGAAACTTAACTGTGGTGATATCTAAAGAGAGCCTAATAGAGAAATAGTAAGAAGAGATTAGTATGAGCTTATATTATGAAAGGAGAGAGTGGGTGTGGCAAATAATTAAAGTTGTCAGCCAAAAACAACATTCATCCCATGCGGTGCATGGGTCATGTCCATGTGTTGCCCCTTGCAACAAGATTCAAATAGTAGTTCTGCTAGTAGTTATAGTAATTAGGCATTGATAATTTAATTCATTATTTTTTTTAAAAATACTTAAATGATCATCCTTTTATTTGATTTCCCATTTATTATGCCAAATTATGCCGCCTAAAACATAATTTAAATAAAGACATTTTTTATGAAACTGTTTTCTCTGATTTACGTAATTATATGTTATCTTGTCTTCATGATTATCGTCTTTAATTCTTTATTGAATTGGCCAACAATAATATAACGCCTCCGCCTTCATCCTTACACTTACTCATACTCCAGTCATAGTCTTACGTTTACATTTTTTTTTACATCGGGTCAGTAGAGTGAAGAGTGCAAAGAACAGCTTAAATTTCGAAAAAAGGAAATTCACACATTTAGCACATAAGGTTTAAAATCTTTCAATTTTAATATTTCCAAAATTTTAAAAAGAAAAAATACGTAAGGTTTTATTCAAATAATCCATATTACTAATTACTCAAAATATTCTGAGTTGCTTTAGTTACTTTTTGTCGGCCATCTTGTTTTCTTTTAAACAAGGGCAGTTACTACTACCGATATGCAAATACCCTATTTATTTTCCAAAATTAAAGAGTACACTATTACCATTAGTAGGTAGAAGCATGAAACTTGCAAAGTTTTTGAGTAGCCTAAACCGACGATAATTGGCGGAAAATAATTTTAAAATTCACACTCATGGGGGCCCGAAAATCATTTTTCCCTTACATGGACTATATAAGATATTAAAATCATTAATTGTCCTATTTCCCGTGTAGGCAGCAGCATGAAACTTTGGGAACTTGTTGAATACACTTCCACGATGGTGACAGATAAAAAATATTTAAATTATCACTTCCACGGGTCCCAATTTTTTTTTTCTGTATCAGCTTTATGAAAACTGAAAATCACTAATTCTCCTATTTCCCTTGTAGGTAAAACCATGAAAATTTGGGTAGCTGTTACTTAAATTATTACTTACTGGGGGCCGGGGACCCAAAGGTAATTTTTTTCCTATTTAAAAAATTTACTCATCACTAATTCTCCAACTTGCTCTGTAAGTAGAAGCCTGAAACATTGGTAAGTTGCTGAATAGCCTCTCGCAAAAATATTTGTAATTTTTAAAATAGAATTCACTTTCATTGGGGCCGTGGGTCCTAGAACATTTATTTCTCCTTTTACTGAAAATCGCTACTTCTCCACTTTTCACTTGTAGCAGGGCCGGCTTTAGGCGTAGGCAAACTAGGCAGCCACCTAGGGCCTCCGATTAGTGGGGGCCTCACCAGCGGCGTAGCTAGGGTCATGTGCACCCGGGGGCATGACACAAATTCTGCGCCCCTTGACGGACCGAAAAATTCTGGGGGCTCACTGAGCCCCCAAGAAAAATTTGAAATTTTACGGTTTATATGGTTCATTTTTTGAAGCAAATGATATTTAATGAAATACAATATAGACTAATAATTCTCTATACGATTATAAACAATTTATTTGAAAAAAAAATACTCTACTAATTATACATGACTCGAATAGACATAATCTAAAATAAATTGATCTTCCTTGATTTGAAGGTCGTCAATCTCGCTGTTAAAATTGATATTCTCAAGTGTTCTCTTTCAATGCTAAGGAGTGCAAGATCATCTAGACGATCTTGATCCATTGAAGCACGTAATTAAGACAAAATAAGGTTTACTTTGCTGAAGGACCGCTCACAGCTTTTAGTTGAAACAGCAATTTTTAGAAGTATTTGAAGTGAAATGCGCAGATTCTGAAATAAGTCATCTCCATATGAAACAATAAAATCGAGAAGATGCAAAGTAGTTTCCGGTAGAACTTCAGTCCGGGTACTGAGCATCATTTTTAGTCTTTGATTTCTGTACACAATTCGTAGAAATTAGCAAAATCTAAGCAAACTTAATGAAGCGTATCGACTTTTGTTTCAGCAAGAAGAGATTTGACGTCTAGTAAAAATCCAAATTTGTTGTTTAGGTTGTTTAAGACGTAAAATCCGTATTGATATCTCCTGTTGGAGTTTATCAATTTCGCTGTTCATAGCAGGTGCAATTTCTTCTTATGGAGAAAGTTCTGCATCTCTTTTTAATTCTCGAAGGCATCCTCCGATGTCGTCTAATCTTCTGTCAACCTCGATTCTCCAAGTTGTGCATCTTCTTTCCCATTGTCTACCGCAACATTGCTCAAACTAACACGTTGACAATTTCTTGCTCAAGCGATTCAAGATCAGATTAAGCTTCCTTGAAACTCACAGTTGGATTCTGGAACCGTTTCTGGACACTATCAATTTTATCAAGTATGATGTTCCAGAAATGTTTAAAATCTAGGAAGTTAAAGTTTTATATACCTACCAGCAAAGCTTCTGCATCACTTCTGGTGTCAGGCGTCATATTTGTATGTTCTGATAATTTTTCCAACAGCCCTGCCATGTCATCTAGTCCTTCATAAATTGCTATAACAGCTTCTGATCGTGCAATCCAACGTGTTTCAGACTCCCTCTTCATTGTGATTGGCACAACTCTTTTTAAAATTTTCCCAACGAGTTGTTGAAAGGGAGAAAACATAAATGTATACTTTTAACTGTTCCAAAAAACGTGATAACAACTGGATCGTGTTTAGTTGAGTGTACTCTTGCTAAATTTTAAGCTGTGGTTGCCACAGTTGATGAACAATACTTTGTGATTTCTAGCACATTTTCGCTGTTGAAGGCCGGATACATTCCCGGTCATTACAGAAGCATTGTCATAACATCGTGACCGACAGTCGGATAGTGGTATGCTATTAGATTCCAGTTTCTCTACGATAACTATTTCAAGGCTTTTTGCGTCTTTGGAATGTATCTGTGCAAAATTTGAAAATGATTCTTTGATAGTTACTTTTTAGTTTGTAAATCCACATCCACAAATCTGATGACTTGAGAAAGCTTTTGGGGTGTCCTAGATCGATTGGAGTCAAGTAAGATACCGTAGTACTTGTGTTTTCTGGTTTCACTCAACAGCTGATTCCTTACAGTCGATGTAAGTAGGTGGATAAATTCATTTTGGATTTCCGGTGATAAATAAGATACTGAACCTAGATTTTCTCGGGCATTTTGTTGGTATTTTTTTCTAACAGTTGATCCTACTGAGCAACAAGTTTTATCACAGATGGACAGGAAAGAAAGGCGGTGCCTGATGTTTCATATGAAAGGAATCCAACTTGCTTTGACAAACCGATACAAGCCCGTGAGAGGAGAGACCTACCCTCCCCTCTCCCTTTTACTCCCTACACATGAGGATTGGGGAAGTACGATTTATCTTTTTAAAGAGTCACAGCATGCAGCAAAGGGACGCGTATTAACCATTCTGTTAGCCAGTGGTTCTCAACCTTTTGAGATTCCAGGACCACTTGAAAAATATGTGTCTTAGCTACGGGCCACTACTTAAAATTGTGCTACTGCCGTGCTGAAAAGTTAGATATAATTATGCTGTGTATATAGATAGCTATAAGTAGTAAACAAAACATGTTAGTTCGTAAAACTATACTAATATGCTACAATTTGCGTGCTCCTTAAACAATACTCTTTCTTTTGTAACGAACAAATGTCATTTATATTATTCTCATAGTCTTCTTATTTAATTCAACTTGCTAACTATAAAAAAACAACTTTAAGTCATTAACAGTAGTTTATATTTAAAAGACTGCTATATTACTTTATTTAGTACGAACGATGTTTTGTTTTTATTGTAAGCACTGCAGACAAACCCCTTTTACAAAGTTGTAAAGGGTAAAAGAATTTTAAAAACTTTCTGAGACAGTTCGGAGTACTCCAAATTTCATTAACCCAACTTTCTGATGCAACATATTCAAATTGTTATCACTGGTCAGTTCAATTAATTGGTTTAATTACGATGTTGGTAATTTCATCTTCATTGTGTTCGAGATTAGGACTGGAAACCCACGATAAATATCAAAATAGAAGAAATAAAATTGGCCCGCAATTATTGAATATGACACGAAATCATATTAATCAACAGTGGTTTATTTAATTATTTCTGTATTTTCTGGTTTTTCGGTGATTTCGTACAATTTATCAAACACCTCAAAGTTACCTTGAAATAATATTCTTTTTCAAAGATCAAGCTTTTTCGTAAAAGCAGACATTTGTCACTGAGAGTTATA
This sequence comes from Radix auricularia, assembly GCA_002072015.1. Classification (NCBI taxonomy): domain Eukaryota; kingdom Metazoa; phylum Mollusca; class Gastropoda; family Lymnaeidae; genus Radix; species Radix auricularia. Next base: position 935,298 of record MUZC01000162.1, read on the forward strand.
TAATGTATCTGCTTTCCTTGCCGAGTTGAATTAAGTTTATTGAGTTTTTCAAAAATTTCAGCCAAGTAAGCCAGAACAGAAGCCCATTAGCCATGGTTCAAATGATCAACAAGCTTTGAGTTATTTCTACATGAAACTCTCTTACGTCATCACGTAATTAAAACAGTCAGATAACCAGTGAACTTCAGTATACATTAGTAACTGTTAACGTTCAAGATTCATATTCGAGCATAAGAAATCAAAGACAATTGACAAGGAAATAAAAAATTTTAAGCAAAATAGACTGAGCGCTGGAACAATGTTTTACAAAGAATCATTTCAATTGTACGCAGCTCCTTTGCAAAACTGAATTCACCAATTAGTGGCACCGTGAATAGATTGTTTCAACTAATGGTAATTTTTAGGAATTGTTTCACTTAGGAAAGTACGATTCATGCCTAGAAGATCATTTACGACTATTAAAAAATGAAGAAATTCATGATCATTACATGGGAAAATATTTAAAATGTAATTAATCTGATTGGTGATGGCGCCTTGAAAATAATTATAAACAATGTTTAAAATTCGAAATATTATTCCATCATTTTGGACTGCACACCTGATGCTGGTCACCCAGACCAAGTGACTATGATATTGCAAATATGCCACAATGTGAGTACGCCATTAGAAATCAATGAATATTTTGTGAGAATAAGGGCTGTCGACAACATCACTGTTTCGGTTTTGCGGAAGCATGCTTAAACAAGATTGAAGATCTGATTTTATATTTCCAGGACTGCAGAGGCCAAGGATAATATGCACATGATAATGGAGCGAATATGAAAGACTGCACTCGTGCGCATGGTGTACAAATACGTCTACTTGAACTCAATCTGAAATCATTTTATGTGCCATGTGGATGTCACAGTCTCAATTTAATTCTTGGGGACATGGCTTAATCTTTAGTGGTTTCAACGACACTCTTTGGAGTTTTGCATGCTTCAACACAACGATGGAAAATCTTGAAAACTCATGTAAAAAATCTGACAGTAGAGCCTATTTCTGATACACGCTAGGAATGTAGGATCGATACTGTGAGAGTTGTTTGTAATCAAAATGAAGCTGTGTACGATGAATTGGTGAAAGTATCTGAAAATGCAAACGATCCTCAATCAAGGACCGAAGCAACTGGATTGGCGAAGCAATAGGATAGGCGAAACAACTAACAAAAATTCAATTTCTATTACTATAGTCATCGGGTAGGATTTATTGTTTCAAATGAATATGATCAGCAAATTGATGCAATCGAGACACATGCAATTAGACATTGCACTGGAATGTATAAACAAACGAGTTCATGAAAAATACAAAGAAGGGGGATTTGTATCTGCTCAACTTTCGTTCAGAGAATTGGCTCAGAATTAGAAATGGAACCAGATGAAAAGTGCACAAACAGTTAACATATGAAAGCGTAAACGATTCATTGACAGATTCAAAAGAAAAATATCGCGTGGAATAAAGCAGTTATGTCATTGACTTCACGTTTTGAGCAGATGGAACGTCACTTTAGTCTTTTTGATTTCTAACCAATATAAAAAAATTGCAGAATTCTAGCAGAACGGTTTCACGAAATGTTGAATGGATTTGAATATTGCTCTCACCGATGCATCTGCCTCAGTCAGATAATTGATCCGAAGGATTTATGCAGTGAATTTCAGAGTTTTTCAAACATTGTTCCAGATACGGTTTCGTCTTCCCTTGATGCTTTACGTGTTATTTAAGGTCATTATTTACATACTGCGGTTCAAAATGTCGCTAAAGCCCTTTGTATAGCATTGACAATTCTGATTACTGTTGCATTGGGGGAAAGAAGTTTTTCAAGCTAATTTTAATTTTGAAAACACTATTTGAGAATGATTAAAACGTAAGAAGGACTGAGCAGTCTGTTATTGATATATATCGAACGAGCTATCGTCCCGTTTATGAATTCACAATTTTTGAAAACTTTACTGTCATCTGAGAACGAAAAGTTAATTTTTGTTGAAGGATTAAGACACCTGAACGAATAGGTTGGTATAATATCTGTTATTTGTTGATTTAAATATAGTTACAGGTAGTTGGTCCAATTTCATTCTTTCCGTATTTTTTATTTAATTTTCAATTACAGTTAGGGCCACCAAAATCACTTCGCCTAGGGCCTCCAAATCCCTAAAGCCGGCCCTGCTTGTAGGCAGAAACATGAAAATTTGGAAAGTTTTTGTGTTCACTCCCGCAATGGTAACATGCAAACAAAATATATTTAAAGTATCACTCACTGGGGGCCGGGGGCCCAAATATATTTTTATTATATAAAAACTGACTCATCACTATTTCTCCGATTTCCCATGTAGGTATAGGTAGAAGCCTGAAACTTTGTAAAGTTGTTGAGTAGCATATGGTAACAATAATTGGCATTAAAAAAAAATTCAACTCATGGGGGCAGGGGCCCAAAAAAAAAATTTTTTTCTTATATGGACTTTATTTAATATGCAAATCACTAATCCTCTTATTTTCCGAGCAGGCAGAAGCATGAAACTTTTGGAAGTTGTTGAGTACAATCCTGCGATGGTAACAGTCGAAAAACTATTTAAATTATCACTTATTGTGGGCAGGGGGCACAAATAAAGTTTTTTTTCTTTTTATTAGCTATATAAAAACTGAAGTTCCCTCATTCTCCTATTTCCCGTGTAGGTAGAAGAATGAAACTTTAGGTAAACTGAAGAGTACACTCCCGCGCTGGTAACAGGGGAAAAATATTTAAATTGCCCCTCACTGGAGGCCGGGGGCCACAATGTAGTCTTTTCACTTTATATTAGCTAAATTACAAATTAAAAAAAACATTGGATACTGTCTAAATCAATTGATGTTTTAAATTGGTGTGAAACGGGTTTTCAACGCTTAATAAAATCCTAACTCCCGCAGCAGAGTGCGGGTATTTTGATAAGGTGACCAGCCCTTAGATAAGAGGGTCCATTATGCTGATTTATTTTGCTTTTGTGAGCTATTTAAAGATTACTTTGTGAGTTAGCTACAGTGTAAATGAATGATCCTTGACCAAACTATGAATGTTTCTTTTTATTTATATATTTATTTTTGTTTCCATGTAAAGCGCTGTGAGCCTGGCTCCTTGCTGGGATACAGCGCTATATAAATCATCATTTTATTATTATTATTATTATTATTATATAAGCACGTAAGAGCCTTTATTAAAATACTATAGTGCAGTTAATTTATACTGTCCAATTTTGCGGGGACAAAAGTCACCACATGACTTTTTTTCGGGTAATGTTTAAGATTTTATCCCGCATTCAATTTTATAGGATCTTAAAAAATAAAGATGTTTTAAGATAATATATTTAGTATATCCATCATGATCTAGATTGAAAACAAAGGGGTTTTGAATTAGTGTTTACGGGTTCTCAACGCTAACTGAAATCCTAATTTACCGCTGCAAAGCACGGGTAATTAGCTAGTAGACACTAAAACTAAAAGGAGATGGCGTCCTCAAAACACTGAAAATTAAAAGTAACTTCAAATCAGCAAGCTGTCTCTTTAACATTAATTTTTTTTAAAAATATCATGTGTAAATCATGCCTCCAAAACATTGGGCACTGCTACTCACAAGTTTGAGATTAGATGCAGTGGCCTCGTGAGTTTGGGGGGGGGGGG
>MUZC01000009.1:5595-21402 GCA_002072015.1 Radix auricularia
TTTATCTTATCTTATCTTATCTTATCTTATCTTATATGTTACAGACGCTCCTTCTGTACAGAAGATTATTGCGTCCTACGTATTTCTATGGTTTGTGTTTAGTCCTGTATTCTTACTAGAGTTTTAAAAGATGATAAAGTGGTGGCTTTCCTGGTTTCTTCAGGCAACCCATTCCACGCCCGAATACCGGACGGAAAGAAAGAAAACTTGTATGTGTTTGTTCTTGCATATGGAATAAGAAAAGTGTTTTTATCTTTATGTCTATTTGAGGGTTGTATTAGGTTATCTTTGTGTTGTATTTCTAAATTAGAATTAATTGCCATATGTATAATTACTAATTTACTCTTGGTTCTTCTATCCTCTAGTGTTTCAAGGTTTAATGATTTAACTAATGGTGTTACTCTTGTCAGTTTTGAATATTCTCCAGTAATGAATCTGGCAGCTCTTTTTTGTATTTGTTCTAACTTATCAATATTTTCTTTGGTGGATGGGTCCCATACTGAAGATGCATATTCTAGTATAGGTCTCACCAGGGTGAGATAGCATTTTAGTTTTATATCTTTGTTACATTTGTAAAAGTTTCTTTTTATAAAGCCTAAGGTTTTGTTTGATTTTTTAATAACTTCATTGACATGGGGATTCCAAGATAGTTTCTCATTTATTATGACTCCTAAGTATTTCACATCTTTAGTTTGGGTTAGTTCTTTTCCATGAATGAAATATTTTGAATTTATTTGTTTCTTTTTCTTTGTTACTCTTAGCAGTTGACATTTTTCTGGGTGGAAGGACATACTCCAGTTAGTTTCCCATTTTATTAATTCATCTAAGTCTTTTTGTAAAATTTTGCTATCTTGTTCTGACTTGATTGTTCTATAGATTATACAATCATCAGCAAATAACCTAACTTTAGAATCACTTTCTTAATAAATATCCCAATAAAAAAACAATTGTTTTTATATTTTACACAGGTGAATCAGTAATTTTTAAAATTCCAATCTTTGATGATCAGTCAAACAATGGGATTACTGTGTAATGAAAAATACTAACCCAAGTCATCAATAAACAACTGACAGTATTCATCAAATGTTCCATTAAAGATGTTGTCTTCAATGACAAACTTGGTTAAAAAATAATAATAGGACACCACTGTATCTTTGGGATTTCTAGCAATGTAGATTATCTGCAAATTAGTGAAGTGAAATCAGCTTGTTATTTTGCAAAGTAATTATCAAATCTTTACTGATTATTTATACCCGATACTTTCAATAAATTAAATAAAAATTGTCAATACATGAAACTTAAGAATTTTTTTAAAATGCTTAACGAAGGTGTTATTAAAAACAAAACTATTGATTCTTCTAACTATAATTAGCACTGAGATTTCTTTATTTACATTTATAAGTCTTTGATATTAACCTTAGGTCTTTTATCTTTTACTTGGTTGGGAAGCATTGTTATTGGCAAATGGGATTTGATGAGTCTTGGAGATGGCATTTGCTCTATTGATTTTAGGCCTGGAACAATCCACTCAAAATAAGGAAATCTTTCTTCAATGGTTCCGGCAGCTGCACTTTCAAAATCAGCTCCATTATTCACAAGGTAGACTATCTCCTGCAGCCAAGTAGTTCCTTGATAGAATTAAGCTAAAAATAAGTAAGTTAGGACAGTGCTATCAAATAATTAATTAACATAAATATCAAAAATATTTTTAAAACTAAATATTTATTGCTCCTTAAAATTATGAAGCTGGAAGTGCATTTATGCCGTTAAAAATTTACATGAGATGTGTGAACCACAAAGGAATAATTAAGTTAAGATTTTTTACAATTTGTTTTATTTTAAAAAATTGGATATAAATATTTGCACTGTACACAAAAGATTTCTAAGCCTCTACTCTAAATATCAAGCCTTGCAAACTTGAAATTTCTAACCCTCTACATACTTGTTACAATACATACTAAACTTTTGGTGTGTGGGGTTTAGTTGAGCAGCTGTCAGAATAATGATTTTATTTCCTCTAATAAATTCCACAGCTATAGTTAAGATTGATAATTTATGTGGAACTGTGTTCAAACCATGTGAAGGTAAAAGTAGAACTAGATAAGGCAAACAAAGTACTGTTTTGGAGAGATGTCTACTAGTTATCTGTTGAATACCTTGCTCCGATATTTATTTCTATGGCTGAATAGTAACGTTCAATCAACTAACTGGCACTGGAGGGTATTTATCCTTGGAGAAGATGTAAAATTAAAAAAACTTGGCTCCAGAATTTGAAAGATCACCTCCAACTTGGAACAGCTTCAAACATATACTTTTATCTCAAAAATATTTTTTTCTTGTGGAATGCACTAAAGCTGCCAAATAAATTCAGAGCAAAAAAGAAATAAAATAAAATATATAATGGTTTATACCTGATTTTGGAAAGCTCACAACCCAGATGTCATCTTCACGGACATCAAACTGATGAATACTCTTTACATTATTAACCACAAAATCAGGGTACACAAATCCTCTATAACTAAAAAGCTGTGGTCTTCTCCCATATTGTCTAACTTTTATGTCCTCTATTCCCAGAGCTCTTCTTCCCATTCTTGAATAGTAACGGATTACTATAGCACTAAGAAGACAAACGCCTATAAATCCTGATAGATATGTCAATAATAGCAGCTTCTGTCGCCTTGATTGCTGATTAGGATCAAATTTTGGCAATCCTTTCTGTGTAGAAAAACACCTTTTGGTAGTTGATAGCAAGCCTTTGCATGTCTGTTCACCATATTCTGGTATTAGTGACTTGTTGATAATTGAAGTCACATTAGCACATCTGAACCCAAGTAATATTTCCAGTGGTTGCACACATTTTTTAAAAATTTGTTGTCTACTTCTATTGTATGAGTATAAGGTAATGAACCGAGAATGTAGTTTCAAATGTTTTGATGTGTGAACAATGTTTAAGGCAGTCTGCATTGGCTTGAACTTGAAACTGTTAAGTTGTCTAAGTAGCTGTAGTAAAGTCATTGCTACCTGTGCTAAAGGAAAAAAAAGTGAGATGTATTATTATTGATTTTTAAGTTTAATAATGTAGAAAAAAATTGATATGTTAACAGAATGCATCTGCTACATTATAATATAGGCATGGGCCTGGGCCTACTTTACAAGCATAAAATCATAAAAGGCAAAATCAAAAGGCCCTTTTTAAAACTATTTAAAGGATAGCAACTTTAAAAAAAATGTTTAGTATAACTATAGATAAATAAGTTTTCCAGTCAACTATAATTACTATAATTAGAATGTCTCTAATTTAATGAATGGTTATCTTTTATTCCAATTATTATTATTAATTATAGAATAGATCATAAATATTAAATAATGAGTATGAGGATCTTGATGATAGTATCATTGATACTTGAACATAATATTATTGATAAATTGTACTTTCATTACTTTTATAAGATATTGCTGTTTTATTGCCATTAATCATTTCATGTATAATTTATGATTAATAATTAATGCATATTCATATATAATATAATTTCATACTCATACATTTATTTACATTACATACTTTTTAAGTTTTTGGAGTTGGTGTACACTGTACTTGTACAGTGCAGTAGAACCTAAAACTGAAAGTCGACCCAGTTAATTCAGTTATTATAATAACTATAACTGTCACTGACGTTTGACCTAGGCCTATACCATAGACCATAGTGTCCATATAATATAGTATAGTCTACAGTAGATTTGACGGAAAGTCGAGTGTCAATAAATTATAATAATACTACCCATGCCAATGACTATGACCATTTTTTAAATTAAAAAAACAACTCTTTCCCCAAGTCCCCCCAAATTATTTTTCTTTAAAATTAAAATGAATTAAATGCCCTCATTATTTTTCCTTAAAATTAAAAAGAATTAAATGTCCACGTTTTTTTGCTTTAAGTTTAAGTTAAAATTAAATGCCTACATGTCTACATTATTCAAAAGTTAAATGCTTTGGGCCACAAACTTTGTGTGACATGATTTACAGTTTACATTTGACATTGATTATTGATGATTTTATTTTGATAGTGTGATAGTGATAGTGATAGTACTGATAGACATTCTCAAAATACTCAACTCAAATACTATTATTATTATTAAGCATACCATTGAATACCAATACCATGTATTTAATTTAGTATCAGTAGGTACATTTTCATCTTCTATCAACATAAAATATATAATTTTATTTTATTAATTCTTTATAGTCTAAAAAAAAAAAACTCTCAGTGATTTTTTTCGTATCTAATTTATCTACTCAAACCAAAAGTGTATACCATATTTTCGCTAAAAATAATAAGCTGAAAATGTTAGCTTGTTTCAGAACAGTGCAACTTTATTCTTAGTGAACTCCCTTTGTTACTTTGTTGTGCTTACTTGACTCAACAATAACAAACTTAACACTGACACAGAGAAAGCCCGTCAGGCTCAGTTCAAGATTTTGCTTGATTTTATTTCTGTTTAAATGCATGTTTCTAGTTGACCCGGGTAGGTACTTTAACACTGGAAAATAAATTATATACTGTTCAGCAGTTTAAAATTGTACTTTTACATTTTTTAATCTTCTAAAATAGAGTATAGTGAGTATAGAGTATAGACATTGATATAGAGTTAGAGTCATAGAGTCTATGATAAGTCATAGTATAGACTACTATCATAGAGTAGAGCTAGCCATACTTATCTTAATCTTAGTCTTAGTCTTAAGTCTTAGTACTAAGTACTCTTATTCTTAAACTTAAGCACTACTCATGACTACTCACTACATTACACTATGATTATGATTATGATAGGAATAGTAATAGTATAGTAAGTAGTTCATGAGTTGGCCTATTATTAATTATTATAATATTTATAATGATGTTATTGGTAATCCTGCAGTTTTTACACATATATTAAATTATTTCACAGTGACATTTATTTTTCTCTTGAGAACTTATGATTTTAATTTATTAAATACATTATTATGATTATTATATTATTTTTTATATGTTGTAATTTACTTTACAGTAAAGTTTACTAAAGTCTTTAGCTATTACACCGCTAATTTGTAATTTGTATTAATTTCGGCTCTCTATGAAACTATGAAATGAATGATACATAATCCGGTCACAATACTGACAATACACCCATTTTGTTTACTAGGGCCAGCTTGCCAGATATTTTTACCCATGCTAAAATAAAATTACAGAATTGAAGATCTTTTTAAAAAATGTATCATTCATCTTTGTTATGTTCTTAGAATATAAATAAATATTTTAAAGACAATTTTATTTTTTAATTAGATGTTTGATTTTATTTAGTTTGCTTTTAAGTAAGTGAGAAAATGTCATTTATCATCTTACTTTGTCAATCCGGCTAGTAGGATGCTAGATAAACAAAATGGATATATCATACTCCGATTATGTAGCTTCAAAGGCTGAAAAAAAAGCCTTAGAAATTAATACAAATTACAAATTAGCGTTAGAATAGCTAAAATACAACATAAAATCATGTATTAAATAAATTAAAAATGTAAGTTCTCAAGACAAAATTAAATTTTGCTGTGAATTCTTCTTCTGCATTCTCAAAATCTTTTTGAAGGAGGATTAGATCATAAGATAAGCCCTATATCCGTGATGTATTGCGCTGTGACTGTCAATTGGCTCAGTCCACCTTACAGTTTATCGTGGAGGGTAGCTTCCTGGGGCCAAATGGCAGCCCGGGTGTGGAGGTACAGAGAGCAGTTTTGCAGCACATGTTCCGGGTTCTCTGCAACTGTTTTGCAGGGGCACATTTCAGTTTCTCCAATTCGAAGTTTGCGGAACATGTGCCGCCTAAGTTTGTTGTGCCCCGTCCTTAGCCTGAATATGATATTCTGAGATTGGCGGAAGAGTTTAAAGAATGTATCGCCTTCTGGATGGTGGACTTCCAGCTCGGACCATCTTTCTGCTTCACTACTTTTGAGAAGGGGCATGGTGGTCTACGTTGTAGCGAGCTGGATTACCGAACCGCAGCAAGAACCCGTGTCGCATGTTTGAATCCGCGGATCTGGCAAGGCCCCCTGGGCATTGTGCTAACCACACAATCCCATGCTCGTTAGTGGTCAATGAAACTTGTGAACGCTACTTCACTTGCTCCCATGGACCTTCATGGTCTGTAAGGGATATTTATAGGGGCGCGGTGGTCTAAGTGGTAGCGCGCTGGACTGCCGAACCACTGCAAGAACCCGAGTCACGGGTTCGAGCCGAGGTACTGGCAAGGCCCCCGGGGCATTGTGCTAACCACACAATCCTCTGCTCTTTAGTGGTTAATGAAACCTGTGAACGCTACTTCACTTGCCCCCATAGGCCTTCATGGTCTGAAAGGGGTTATTTATTTTTTTTAAATTTACTTTTGAGAAATGCCTTTATTTCTTCCCGGTGTAGGGGTTGGTCTGTCTGGATCTGTTTTCCTCCAGATTTTGCCAGGGACGCTGTGAAATACTATAGGTGTGAAAAATGCAGGATTACCCATGTAATTATAAATAATAAAATTTATATTAATATTTTGTTCGTATATGTTATATAGGCTAATTAATAACTAATTTATTATTAGGCTTAGACAGCATATTATAATTACCGTATATTTCAGATCATAAGACACACTTTTTCTTCACCAAATAGTGGGAGGAAAAGTGCCTGCGTCTTATGGTTCGAATAGAAGTGGCTGCATCTTAGTTGCAGGTGGCAGCGGGTCCCCCGGACATTCTGTGTCCCTGGGAACTGCATCATCCCTCCCCCATCCCTTGTCCAGGCTGTGGCAGTGGCCTCCCCCCCCCCCCCCCACAGTGTTGCCTTGCCTTACCGTAGTGGCAGAGCGTCAGCGGGTCCTTTGTCAAACCTTTGTCTTTATGTGTTAATGCCATAATAATGGTTCTCAATGCCAATGTTGACTGCTGTTCAGTTTATATGGTTCAAATATTATTCTGTTATACTTTATTAAATTTTTTATTACATTATTTGGTTCAGAATATTTTTTTCCTATTTTTCTCCTCTAAAAACCAGGTGCGTCTCATGGTCGGGTGCGTCTTTATGGTGCGAAAAATACGGTACATAGCATAGTTATAGTTTAAAGACCAGCTATTTTCCCTCTAACTCCTGTACGAAGTTGCACAACAAAGCCTAAAGCTGTGTTGCGAAGTATTGTTCAAAAAGAAATTGGGAAATGAACTGGCACAAAACACAAACATTTTTAAAAATTAAAAAGGTGATTTTTTAGCTGGGGCTTGAACCTACAACCTTTGGTGTCGGCACGGTTGGATCATGAGGAGAATTATATATATAGATTATAATATCATCCTTAATTAAAATTTGCTGTGCAGTAATTCTTAACTGCTGTGCCCCTTCTTTCAGATGTGAGATATCTGTGCTATGGCCCAGACATTCCATGAAGTAAAATTATGTGGGGGCCGGATTAAGATATTAAAATTAAACTAAAAAGTTACATAAGTTGACCTTGAGTATCAGTTTTTTATTATTTTGTGAGGAAAAAGGGAATAAAACTTTTGTTATTTTCAAGATTTTATATCAGAAATTATTAGTACATTTTTTGTAAAGATGTTTATTTTATACTACTATGGCTCTTTTTTTCCAATGTATGTAAATTGGAAAAAAAAAAAGAAATATTTTCTTAAATTTCATTCAAATTTTATTCGATCAAATTAATTTTATTCCATTAAAATGTTTAAGGATTAATTGATTAATAAATCATCAATTTCCACAGCCCTATTATTTATACTTAAAATTATACATTTACTTGACATACCTGTGCAATTTGATGATGAATGATTATGATGATGGTGTAACTGCATAGGTATAATGAGGCCTTTAAATCAGTTTGGGAAGTGTTTTATTGGGACATAACTTCTGTCCTTTTTAAATAACTCAAAGTTTGAACTTTTCACTGATGGTCATCATCTTCTTCTTCATCTTGGGCGCACTATGAGGGCATTGCATTTATTATTTATGCGGCATTGTAAGGGCTTAATGAAAAGTAAATTTTGAAAACAACACTAAGATAAGCCAGACACAGTTGACAGTGTGAATGAGAGTGGCCAGATACAACAAGGAAAGAAGCTGGATATGTATTAGAGTGGTAAAGTGCAACAAGCGAAGAAGCTGGATATGTATGAGAGGGGTAAAATACAACAAGCTAAGATGATTGATATGTATGAGAGTGGCGAGAATAGAAAAGGAAAGATGCTGGGTATGCACAAGAGTTGCTAGATACAAGGTAAGAATCTGGGTATGTATAAGAGAGGCAAGGTACAACAACTGAAGGAGCTGGGTGTGTAAGAGTGGGGATAAATTCATCACAGTTAAACAATGCTGCTTTTCGCAATACCGCTGCGGATATGATGGTATATTTTTTAATTATAATTTTCTAATGCATATTTTTGAAAAATCTTCGTTGCACTGAAGTGCAAAACTGTAACTGTGAAGAAGCAAGGCATTAATGTACCTCAAATTAAATAAAATGAGTTGAAATAATTATATCTAGGGGTGAAAATGTGTCAAACACCAAATTTATGTTAATAAATTGTCTACTTGTATGTGATGAACTACAAGGCTAAATAATTTTTAATCCTTAGGTTCCGCCTGTGGATGTTTCATGACCAACTGATGTGGCTTTTCCCTTTGCCCTTAAAAGTTTGCCCACCACTGCTAAAAACTATTACTATTCATTTCAATAAATTTTTACTTTTAATAATTACAAAAATTAACCTAGTCACACTGCCTACTGCTATTCTAGGATATTCTCAGACTTTGTGTTGAGTGAGTCATAATTTGATACCACACAATAGTCTACTATATGAATAATACAACTATAGAAAAAAAAGTTTTATAATATAGTCTTAATCAAAGTTCCCTCTAAAGTTTGTTGGTCCGTGTGCAAAGTACAAAAATTAGTGTAGAAAGTTGTACAACATCAAATTTTAGTGAAATAGTTTACAAAATTTGTTGCACGGTAATTCTAAATTCCTACGCTGCGTCGGTAAGACATCTGCGCAGCCGCACAGCATTGTTCCTATTGAATAATGAATCAAGTTTTAAATATTTATATTTATAAGAATTGACTTATTTGATTCGGGAAATAATTTATTGCAGTGTTGATGATAGTTATTTATTGACTTACAGTTAAGGAAATTTATGCCAAAGACTTAAAATAAAGTTTTTCTTTGACAATTGGGAAATAGTAGCTATCCATTTTAAAAATAAGCCAAGATATAGCTTTAGGTCACATACTATATTTTGCATTCAGCTCTTATATTTTTGTCAATATAATTCAATTTAAAGTCTTATTAGATACATTTTAATGGTTTATGAATAATTTTTCGTATCAAAGCTGAAACTTAAAACATGTTTCGGTTCTCCATTTATTTAGTTATACTATTTTTAGTAATGAATACCAAGTCAAATTTCTAGCAGTGATTAGGCAAAATTAATTACTCCGCAGTGAAAATGTGAATGCATCAAAATAGTAAAGATGCCCGGGACTACTGACTGCATGTACACCATTGTCTGGGTTTGGGACCCTATCATTCTATGATATGTTGAACATTTTTCGAGTTTGAAGATGGTTCAATTTACTTGAATGTAATTGAAAGACTGTCTACAGCTGCCTTTTATACATTATTTTTTGTTGTTATACGACGTCTGCTCCATAACAGAAATATGCATGGTCTTATGGTATATGATAGTCAGTTCCCTTTATAAGTGTGCTAAATTATTTCTTGCTGCTATTCAATAAGACATAGCTGGTCAATGCTTTCACCCCATATTTTGGCCGATTATTTGTATATTTCACTAGCAATGTTCCCTTTAAGCTTCGCAGCAGCGCAGATATATCTGACCGACGCCGTGCAGCAGTTTAGAATTACAGCGCAGCAAAATTTGTAAAATATTGCTCAAATAATGGATGCTGTGCAACTTTAGACACAATTTTTTACTCTTGTTGCACATCCTTAGAGGTATCATTGTTCACTAGGGATAGATTAGAAGATATGCCAGGAACTAAAACATAAATAAATAAAAACTACAATATATTTGACATAACAATATATTTAATAATTAAGTTTATATTCGTAAACAACTTCAATAAGTCTGTATTAATTTTTCTACAGCTTTTATATGTTGAAAACATTTTGAAGGTGATGATTACAAAGCAGTATCTTAAGCATTTTTCCTACACTTTTTACACACCTTTTTAAAAACTATTTTGCAATCCCCTGCATTATTTAATACATCCACCAATTAATAAGAAACTGATAATCATAAATATTTGGTCTTCATATGAAAGTTCTCATAACAAATAACAATTCTAAAGTTATGAATAGATTGCTTCAAATTCAATGTAGTGTTCAAAAAGTCATTGAAAAAAATCCCAGAAATCTGCACTAATGCACTTAATATGTGTCATTTGAGATGGCATCAAAAGCCCTGAGTTACTAAAACTCTTATAGGTCCCGTTGGGGAATCTCTTGGCAAACTCCCGCCTCTCCATCAAGAGGCCTAGTTGACAAGGACACCCCCAACACGGTCCTCTCTAGAAGAGGCCGTCTGGGCAGGGTTAAGTTCGCTCGAAGCTCACCGTCGTGCCTCTCAAGGGGGCTACCTCCCGAAGGAGGATGTGGATTTTCCTACTTTTACCCGCCATTGCTGCGACGCCACCACTGTACAGAGAAACGGGTCTAATTTGCTTAGGACTGTCGCAAGATAGGGGGGAATTATCATTGTAACCCTCCCGGGGGTGCGGGCAACCGCAGAACCAACAACATAGTGTTGGGTAAGGGCACCCCTTGTCGGGAAGGTTTCCTCAGAGCTGACGTCCGACCAAAGTTCTTCACGGCACATTTTCTAGTATTTTATTGGCCTTCTGGCCCTAAACAATGCCGTTCACTGATTCTACCTAGAAAGGGGGACGAAACGGCCGCCTCGGATGACCCGACCTTCAACGGGCACAATGGTTTTCATCATCGACAGAGGCGATCTCCACCATGGTCGCCTCTGTTTACTTTCCGTACGGCGGCTGTAATCATCTGTCTAACTTTCTAGCTAGCCCTAACCGGACTTCGACCTTCCTCGTCGGGACTTTTAGTTTCGGGTTTCGCGTACTCTACTCATCCCGGGGACCACGTAGAGGTAAGCCCCTTCCCCGGGGCACTAATGCACTAAATTGAATGAAAGTTTCGGAAAGTAACAAATTAACTTAGTTGCCTTTGAGGGGCACATAAATACTTAAGATTTAGCATGCAGTTCATTATAAGGTAAGATAAGGTTTCACATCAAGTTTGTCTTGCACTCTGTACAAGATTCCAGATATGGAAATGTTTTCAAGATTTACTTTCCCACGCCAAATGTTCAAACTGGTGAAAAATCCCTGAAGACTCTCTGAATTACAAAATGAGTGTTTCCACACTTGATTAGCCTGAGGGTCAAGGTTAAGCTGGCAATTGCTCTCTTCTCAGTAATTAAGATCAATCATTAAATTAAAATTAAATTTCATTTAGCTGTTAAAAAAAAAAAATAACGTTTAGTATCCTCAATGTGCAAGGCTTTTAGGAATTGTCTTCAATAACACATTTTTAGTGTCAGATTTTTACTTCTAAAGAGTTGCTTAGCTTTTAAACTTTTTCATCAGATTTGTGACAGGGATTGGTGTCAAACATATTTTATGAATTACCATTTTAAATTTTTTGAAATATATTGTGTTCATGTGTATGCCATGCTTTGATTCATAAAACTAAGTATAATGGCCAACTACAGTTTTAAACAAGCGATGGGTGCAAGATAATAACCTGCTCCTAATTTGTGCTTGACTTGCATTGAACTGATCAATCCAATTCTAAAGATGAAGCCCTATTAAAAACATGTCCGATTTCTTTTTTTTTAAATTTATGCACTATCATAAATATTTTCTCAATTAAAAAGTTGTAAATTAGAATAAGGGATTTCTAAAAAAAAAAATTGTGTTTGATTTTTTATGCTTCATTTGGTTTCAAAGCGGAGAGGTTCTTGGCTTGTGCTAAAGCTTGTTTCCCTTGATATCTTAGATGGCTAGTTAGGGAAAAACACAACTTCTTCTTTCAAAATGCGAAATAGTCTAAATCTTGAATGTTACAGTTACTCCTTATGCATAGCTTGAGTCTATTCTTTACCTAATTATTTTGTCTTTTACTGCCTTCCACAGCTTCAACCAAACAGACAAAGTTTTCTTGGATGTTTTCCGAGTGAATGTTTGATGATCATCAGGGCTAAAATTGTACAACAAACAATAGTAAGACTATTGACTGACAACAACAGAGATCTCTTGAGACATCCTGTGCATCTCAACTGTCTATTTGGAGTTAATTGTTTTCTATTTAAACAAGTGCACAAATTATGTGGTACATTTGATAAGTGTTTATTCATAGCTCCAACAACCCTCCAGAAATAAAAGGAAATCATGTCAAAGGGAAAACTGTAAGTGCACTTCCATTTTATTTTGTTTTGCTATGACTTTATAAATTAGGGAGGGGTGTTTTAATTTTGTTTTGTTTTGTTTTACACTTTACCTTTTGTACACGTTGTCAGTAAATATGAGAATTTGTGTCCAAAGTGTTTCTAAAACAATCAAATCAAACAACAATATGGTTACGAGAGTAAGTCAGTTGGTCATTGATGCCAGCTTGTGGTACATTTGTAACTTGAATGCATACACGGTATTGCCATGATGGTCATATTTGGGGAAATATGGACGCGCGCTTTGCAGTCCTGGGGGACACTTTGCTCTATCATATAAAATACACCTGGTCATAGAAAGACATCAACCCTTTCCTAATAACGAAATATTAGAGTTACATCCATAGAAAGATATCCAGCGTTTTCAAATCTTAGAGTTACATCAATAGAAAGATATCCAGCGTTTTCAAATCTTAGAGTTACATCCATAGAAAGATATCCAGCGTTTTCAAATCTTAGAGTTACATCAATAGAAATTCATATACACTTTTCTTACAGTGAAACATTAGGTTTGCATACCCTATGTTATTACAGTTAATAGAAGGCTATGTTTGTCAATACCTGTTATCAGTTGTTTACGTCTAGAGATATTTAGGGCTATACGTATTTACACCAACAGAGATATTGGCAGTACTTCAAAACATTACAGTAAAGAAAAGAAAGAGCTAAAAAAATCAATCAATCAAGAACTCACTAAGCAACGGGGGAATATGTTCACCCACTTGCGGGGGGGGGGGGGGGGATATGTTCACCCACTTGCGCGATAATGTGATGATCAGGGTCGACGTGACCTTTCGCAAATCAAGACGGCCGCCTGGGGCGCCAAGAAGTTAATGGATTTCAAACAAATCCAATAACTTCGAATCTAAACGTAATCAAGCGTTATCGAAAACTTTGCTGTTGCGCGGGAAATGTGAATCTTTGATATAAGATGTTGAAGTAGCAAAGAATTGAAAGATCAGCTGTAGAATGTCTTTGAAATAAGTAAGTCGCATAACTGAGGCCTTTGGGAGTTTGAGATTATACGATCCCGGAAACAACCCTAAAAAAGAGTGGATGTCCCCCCCCTCACCACCCCTGTAAACACTAATAAAAATAGAAGATTCTTCGCTGTTTGGTTGTCCCTCTTGGGCCATAGCTGATAACAGGGCCTCTAAGATCATCAGAACTGCTGTAGCTATGTCCCTCGTAGATAGGTCCCAGGCGATTCCACTACTCTCATATATTGCCCCGGGGACTGGAGATCGATACCGATTTTGTCGTGAGTCATTGGTACTCGAGTCTGAGACCAGTTATCTTCCCACTCGCTCCCCGTAATAATAATGATAACAATAATAAAAGAATGTGATAGGAAGCACCGAATGTGTTTTCTAGTGGCACGAGACATCCGTGTAGCATCACACGATTTTATAGGCGTTTTTGTTGTTATTTTATCTTCAATTATTGCTTCGATACTTTTAAACTATTAAATGGATCACATCACAAGTTGAAAAATACGTGTAGTACTTTTTAGACGTTTGAGGTTTGCTTTTTAGATTGGTGGGACGGGAGTGGGGTGGGGTGGTTAACTTTTGGGGTTGTCAACATAAACCCTGTCAAAATATTTGTTTTAAGAATAAGTAAGCCAAAAAAAATATTTTTTTTGACTTTACACGAGTGGTTAATCAAAGCTACCACATTAATAACACTGATTTATACATATTTTCTGTTCTGACACACATGTAACACTTTCAGAACAAATCAAGGGAACGATGAAACCAACTAAATATTGAATCTTTACTAAATCGGCGACACCAAAGTTTAAGCTCCCTCCGGCAGGCACCGATTAACAACTCCCCCCCCCCCCCGGGTAGCTTCTCGGCCTCGTCCTACTCAATATGAGTGTTTTCACAACGTTCCATCTTGACAGGCAGGTGGGCATGCGCGCCATCTCTCTAGAGCTACTGATTAATTTTATTGTTTTTATTTGCCTTCTAAATGAGACTAACAAGAACCCCAAATAACTCATATGGCGCCTTTCAATAGTAATAACATTGATTTGTAACATGGCTTTATAACGTTGCTTTACAACATTGCTTACAATATTGCGTTACAACATTGCATTATAACATTGCTTTACAATATTGCATTACAACATTACATTATAACATTGCTTTATAACATTGCTTTACAACTTTTCTTTATAACATTGCTTTACAATATTGCGTTACAACATTGCATTATAACATTGCTTTACAACATTGCTTTACAATATTGCGTTACAACATTACATTATAACATTGCTTTATAACATTGCTTTACAACTTTTCTTTATAACATTGCTTTACAACATTGCTTACAACTTTTCTTTATAACATTGCATTATTAATTAACAGTTGTCATGTTTCTTGTCTTATTTTGTCCTTGCTTATCTTCCTCTACTCGGGGACACACTGACCTAACAACTCATCATGTACAGTAACGAGTAATGGGCTGTGTACCCGGTCGTCAGAGCGTTAGCACTGTTTAATGACTGCCCACTGTATGATTGTTTTAAAATAAAAAAATCGTTATTTCACATAGGTGGGGGGGGGGCAATGCCCCCATAAAAAATCAAAATAGTAATGATCTTTACACACACACGCGCGCGCGCACACACACACACACACGCACGCACGCACACCACACACACACACACACATACACACGCACGCACGCACGCACACCACACACACATATATTATATATATATATATATATATATATTACAGAGGAAATAAATGCATGCTGTTTGATTTCTGTATAAAAAAAGTTCGTCTAAAACTCCTGGTGGCCTGTTAAAAAAAAAAAGCATTCATTTAACGTATCGTATGTTTCGCGTATAAGAGGACTGGTGGTATAAGACGACTGGTGGTATAAGACGACTGGTGGTATAAGATGACTGGTGGTATAAGACGACTGGTGGTATAAGATGACTGGTGGTATAAGATGACTGGTGGTATAAGACGACTTGCCGTATAAGACGACTAGTGGTATAAGACGACTGGTGGTATAAGATGACTGGTGGTATAAGATGACTGGTGATATAAGACGACTGGTGGTATAAGATGACTGGTGGTATAAGATGACTGGTGGTATAAGATGACTGGTGGTATAAGATGACTGGTGGTATAAGATGACTGGTGGTATAAGATGACTGGTGGTATAAGATGACTGGTGGTATAAGATGACTGGTGGTATAAGATGACTGGTGGTATAAGATGACTGGTGGTAT
>MUZC01000009.1:21481-68872 GCA_002072015.1 Radix auricularia
CGACTGGTGGTATAAGACGACTGGTGGTATAAGATGACTGGTGGTATAAGATGACTGGAGGTATAAGATGACTGGTGGTATAAGATGACTGGTGGTATGAGATGACTTGTATAAGATGACTGGTGGTATAAGCCGACTTGTGGTATAAGACGACTGGTGGTATAAGATGACTGGTGGTATAAGACGACTGGTGGTATAAGATGACTGGTGGTATAAGATGACTGGTGGTATAAGATGACTGGTGGTATAAGACGACTGGTGGTATAAGATGACTAGTGGTATAAGATGACTGGTGGTATAAGATGACTGGTGGTATAAGATGACTGGTGGTATAAGATGACTGGTGGTATAAGATGACTGGTGGTATAAGACGACTGGTGGTATAAGACGACTGGTGGTATAAGATGACTGGTGGTATAAGATGATTTGTGGTGTAAGATGACTGGTGGTATAAGGCGACTGGTGGTATAAGATGACTTGTGGTATAAGATGACATTGTGGTATAAGACGACTGGTGGTGTAAGATGACTTGTGGTATAAGATGACTGGTGGCATAAGATGACTTGTGGTATAAGATGACTTGTGGTATAAGATGACTGGTGGTATAAGACGACTGGTGGCATAAGATGACTGGTGGTATAAGACGACTGGTGGTGTAAGATGACTTGTGGTATAAGATGACTGGTGGCATAAGATGACTTGTGGTATAAGATGACTTGTGGTATAAGACGACTGGTGGCATAAGATGACTGGTGGTATAAGATGACTGGTGGTATAAGATGACTGGTGGTATAAGACGACTGGTGGCATAAGATGACTGGTGGCATAAGATGACTGGTGGTATAAGATGACTGGTGGTATAAGATGACTGGAGGTATAAGATGACTTGCCGTATAAGACGACTGGTGGTATAAGGCGACTGGTGGTATAAGATGACTTGCCGTATAAGATGACTGGTGGTATAAGGCGACTGGTGGTATAAGACGACTGGTGGTATAAGATGACTGGTGGTATAAGATGACTGGTGGTATAAGATGACTGGTGGTATAAGATGACTGGTGGTATAAGATGACTTGCCGTATAAGATGACTAGTGGTATAAGATGACTTGCCGTATAAGATGACTGGTGGTATAAGGCGACTGGTGGTATAAGGCGACTGGTGGTATAAGACGACTGGTGGTATAAGATGACTGGTGTTACAAGACGACTTGCCGTATAAGATGACTTGTGGTATAAGACGACTTGTGGTATAAGACGACTGGTGGTATAAGATGACTGGTGGTATAAGATGACTGGTGGTATAAGATGACTGGTGGTATAAGATGACTGGTGGTATAAGATAACTGGTGGTATAAGATGACTGGTGGTATAAGATAACTGGTGGTATAAGACGACTGGCCTTATAAGACGACTGGTGGCCTTATAAGACGACTGGCCGTAAAAGACGACTGGCCGTATAAGACGACTGGTGGTATAAGATGACTTGTGGTATAAGACGACTGGCCTTATAAGACGACTGATGGTATAAGATGACTTGTGGTATAAGACGACTGGCCTTATAAGACGACTGGTGGTATAAGATGACTTGTGGTATAAGACGACTGGCCTTATAAGACGACTGGTGGTATAAGACGACTGGTGGTATAAGACGACTGGCCTTATAAGACGACTTGCCTTATAAGACGACTGGTTGTATAAGACGGCTGTGTTGGTATAAGATGACGTGTGGTATAAGACGACTGGTCTTATAAGACGACTGGCTGTATAAGACGACTGGTGGTATAAGATGACTTGTCGTATAAGACGACTTGTCGTATAAGATGACTTGCATTATAAGACGACTGGCCTTATAAGACGACTGGCCGCATAAGACGACTGGTGGTATAAGACGACTGGTCGTATAAAACGACTTGCCTTATAAGACGACTGGTCGTATAAGACGACTTGCCTTATAAGACGACTGGCCTTAAAAGACGGCCATCTACTTTACCACTTAAAATTAAGGTTGTTAAACGATAATCGGAAATTCAATTGAAAAAAAAAGAGCAACGGAATTAACAACTCCTCTTCCAACACACTTTAAGTTTGAAACTAGCTTCATATTTCTTTCTTATTCCTGTTGGAGACATGGTAGACTCTTGACTGTGAGCCATTTGTATAATGTATTACAGTACTGGTGCTGTACTGTCTGATCAGGTACACAATAGTACAAATGCGTCTGCCATACATCTGATGTACATTACAATTTATTTGTTATTGCCAAAATCTGATGTACATATAATTTATTTGTGTCTACATCTAATGAACATTACAATTTATTTGGGTCAACATCTGATGTACATTACAATTTATTTGTGTCAACATCTGATGTACATTACAATTTATTTGTGTCAACATCTGATGTTAATTACAATTTATTTGTGTCAACATCTGATGTACATTACAATTTATTTGTGTCAACATCTGATGTTCATTACAATTGATTTGTGTCAACATCTGATGTTCATTACAATTTATTTGTGTCAACATCTGATGTACATTACAATTTATTTTTGACAACATCTGATGTACATTACAATTTATTTGTGTCAACATCTGATGTACATTACAATTTATTTGTGTCAACATCTGATGTACATTACAATTTATTTGTGTCAACATCTGATTACATTACAATTTATTTGCACGTAATCGCTGCACCACAAGTCACCGGTGCATACATATTTTGTTCTTGAGAAAATTTAGGTTACAAGATAAGAATTGTTTTCTTTTAAAGTCTTTTGAAATTTAATTTGCAATACTATGAGACATATTATTATTAATTTGTGTTACTAAAACATTGTTTTTAGTAACTTATACTTAATTTACAAAAAATTAAATTCAAATAAGAAATACATTTTAGATATTATATTTATTTATACTTACAGCAACTATTTAATTTATATATTAAGGTTTAATCTATAGGTATCTTTAACTAATTTAGCGACTATACTAACGCAGACTGTTTTTTATCAAAGTGACACGCCACTTGACTTCGATCCCTATGTTTAGGGATACAATGAAATGAATGATTTTCGTAACTTCTAGTCAACACTAAATAAAAAAAGTTTATTTTATGCATTTTTTTAAAATTCTAATCTTTCATCAGATTGGTAATTTGAACTTTTGAAAAATCAACAAAATTAAAATTGATTTTTTTACTCACATAATCAGGTATAGAATAATTGAATTTTAAGAATTAAAAAAACAAAACATTTACAAAGATGAGGCCCAACTTTTGACACCTTTTATTGTCAAGCAACATTTTTAGGGATCAATTCATAGTTACTTCCTGTCTTTGACGATGAAGAACATAGGTGAAGTAAAGTAGTTACCGCCCACGACCATCAAGACCAGTGAAGACAAGTGATTATTCTTTTCTTAAAATAGTTGGATGACATGTAGCATATAACTAATCGAATTCATGCCAAATGTTTTAGGGCTGTAAGCCATGTGGAGGGCTCATGTCACTACCACGTCTAAACATGGAAAATCGGTCCCTGGTGCAATGGAAAAACTCCTGCCGCTACACCATACTAAAAGTTTGAGAAGGACTGTTTTAGATTGTTTTGATTTTATTGTTTTAATTGAATTTATTTTTAAAACGCCTTCAAAATAAAATACAATTACACTTAACAAATGAATTTAAAATGTTTTACTATTTTAACTTACTACTAGAACATTATATCAATGAGAACCCTTAGCTTGTTTCTCTGCAATGAGAAGGTTCCATATGAGGTTAATTGGAGACAATGACACCCGAAGTGTGGTAATTATATACAGTCTGTTCCATTGTTTTGTCTTGGTTGCTGATACCACAGAAAACCCCGCTTGACACAAGTGCGATGTCGCAAATGATAATAGGGATTAATTGCTATGGTGGCAATCTCAGAATAATATTCTGTTATGACTTTAATCCAGAAGACTAGAATAGTTCCTTTCTCGATCGCAGTTTTCAGGCCGCCGTCATTTACAATCTCGGGCAGCTATATTTCTTACTGTACAGACAAGCTGGATTTTCCCGCCGGTTTGTTGACGAATTTGGTCACTGATCCATTCTTATCAATTCCTGGGTCTCGTTTTTGGGAAGTAGTGCTCGAACTCTTTTAAAATCAAAGACATGTGATCGGGCACCAACTGTGACAATGTATGATCAGATTCAGTCTTGCCTATAATAATGCCCGCTAGTGTTTGAAAAACACACCCAAAATGCTTCAGTTCACGCGCTGTCCCCACAATTCCAGTTAGGCTTTAATGCAACTACCTTGTTTCCTACTTGAAATCAGTTGTTTATGTCCCCTAAAGGGACATGTTGACTTCGTTCAGCTGGATGAATATGTAACACATTTAAGCCAGTTTTCCGCCCAATGCCTTTTCACTGAAATGTGCTGCCAGCAGTGACTTACCCGAGAGAAATCTTTGCAAATGCTCTCTTACTTCAAATACGCTGATTAGCTATTTTGATCCGGAGACAGCATCAAGAAAATTGTCCATCATGACTGGAAGATCCTGGAGAGGCTGGTCCAGAATAGGGATGCCTGGAGTTCTCTCGTAGGTGGTATATGTCCTTTGAGAAATGACAGACGCCGACGACGACCGGTAGATGTCCCTCATGGACGAGGATGTTCAGCACCTAAAAAATACATGGTTTCCTCAAAGAGACGAAAAGAAAATAAATTAAAAATTGACTCTCTTAAAATATACATGTGCGACTTCGTATTTTAAACACTTGGAATTTATCTTATGGTGTTCAAATATTGTGAGACTCTCGAGTCTAATGGTGTTACTTAGATTCTGATGTCTCACTTGTTTAATACTCTCAATACCATTTTTAGACTCGTTTCTCGTGTTCCAATATCGTGCCTTGTAAACCTCATCAGTGTTTAATCTTGTTTCTCATATTTATCTATTTTATCTTGTATACTCTACTGTCTGATGACGTCTCTCGTCTTTCATTGTTTACCTCATTTCTTAATGTTCCGGTATTTAACCCAACAGCTCCCCCCTCCCCCCAGACGTCTAATCTATAAGCGCCGTATTTCCATTGTTTAATGTGTTCTCTCACGTTCCACAGTTTCGACCAATGTCTTGTAGGGACGCCATCAATCGTGTTTATTGGTCTGTCTTAACAACGGACCCGTCCTGTTGGGCGAGCATCAGTCTTCTTTATTGGACGGTCTGAGGAGATTAGTGAGCAGGCTTTGGTGGTACGAAATAGCCTGTGACAGTGACAGGTGGGGGTGACTGTAGTGAGCAGGCTTTGTTGGTACGAAATAGCCTGTGACAGGTGGGGGTGACTTTAGTAAGGAGGCTTTTTTGGTACGAAATAGCCTGTGACAGTGACAGGTGGGGGTGACGTTAGTGAGGAGATTTTGTGGGTACGAAATAGCCTGTGACAGTGACAGGGTTAGTGAGATGGCTTTGTTTTGAAACGAAATAGCCTGTGACAGGTGGGGGTGACTTTAGTGAGCAGGTTTTGTTGTAACGAAATAGCCTGTGACAGGTGGGGGTGACTTTAGTGAGATGGCTTTGGTGGTACGAAATAGCCTGTGATAGGTGGGGATGACTTTAGTGAGCAGGTTTTGTTTGTACGAAATAGCCTGTGACAGGTGGGGGTGACTTTAGTGAGATGGCTTTGGTGGTACGAAAAAGCCTGTGACAGTTTGGGCGTGCTTTAGTGAGCAGGTTTTGTTGGTACGAAATAGTGACAGGTGAGCGTGAATTTATGGGGCTGTTTTAAGATTCTCTAGTTGCATCAAGTTGTATGGCTGAATTAAGCCATTTGCTCGTAAAATTTGTATTTATTTCTTTGTTCTGTTTAAAAGAATTAATGGTTGACTTTGTGTAGATAATGTAATTATATGTACACCTCGTGGGTCAACAGTTAGGATGATTTAAAGAGTGAACATTGTCGAGTAATGTTAAGTATAGTTTTAAGTCTGTGTAATCATACAGATGGACATATTTAGTGCCAGACTTGAAACCATGCCATATTGTGCCAACTCATGTTATCATGCAGATGGACATATTTAATACCAGACGTGAAACCATGTCATATTGTGCCAACTCATGTAATCATACAGATGGACATATTTAACGCCAGATGTGAAATTATGCGATATTGTGCCAACTCATGTAAACAAACGGAAGCGTATGACGAACACCGTGTCTGCGACAACTCCGGTCCAGTTTAATTAAGCGACTTCTCCTTATCAAGAATGCCTTGACGCAGTGACCAAAGACTCGATAAGGACATGGTCATAGTGACCGAATGCCTGATTGTCACCGGACTCATGAGTTTGTTCTATCAGATAGCTGATGTCTCACTGTCGTCTGTAGGGGACAGGCGATATTAATGATTGGGCTTCGATCAAACGTTTAGTTATAAAATTTAGAAAACAAAACGATATCTATTTACGCCATTTTTTTCCTATTCTATTATTCTATGCCGCTCACATAAGTCCAATATATTTTATAACTTTAAAAAAAAAGAACAACAAATATTCGTGGACTGCTTTCCCGCAGTCTAAGCCTACAGTATACTAACATTTGTCAACTTTCCTTCGCGAAAAAAAAGGCATTTAATTATTTCCCTTCGCTATACATACACCATTATAAGAGCACAATAACCGAGCGGCATCCGCGCTCTGCTGCCATAGGAAGAGTCACAAGTTGAATCTCTTTGCCTTCAAGTCGTCCCCGAGCACACCCACTGCTCTGATGGGTACCTGGCATTAGATGGTGTAGATAAAAGAGGCTGGACGCAACAATACTCTGTGTAGAAATAATGTCTTAATATTTAAATATCTTTTTTTAAAAATAATAAAAGTAAAGGAATACATACGTCAACACCATTAAACATTAGCTTTTTGTTTTCAGTCTGAGCCTATTTGCAAACGCTGTAGGGAAGGTTATAAATATGTTTAATGCCATGATGCTTTAAAAGATTTATTAAATTGGCATGATTTTTATTTTTTTTAATGAACATAAAAATTGAGAGTGAACATTTTCTATAGAACTAAAGTTGAAAATGCCGAGGACCGGTCGCAGTGGTTTGCATTGAGCCCGCTGTCCTAAGTTTGCGCGCACATGGTTGACATGGCTCCCTCCTTTTTTGAGTTCCTCCAAATTGTTGAGTTCCTCTAGAACTCCGATATTAACCTGGGAATAACGAGTCAATTCTGTATCGCGATAAAAGACAATAAGGAGGCGAAATCGAGAGGGAGGTGAAATGACTCTCGCGGTTTTAATAGCCGACCTTCTGTGATAATTAACATCATTTTAATCCTGACTTGGTGGTGGGGCAGGAGTGATGGGGGCATCTTCGGACACAAAGTCGATCCCCTCTGCTTCTAATGAATATTCCAGCATCGGAAAATTAAGGCGCGATGGCTGATCTCTGGTTCTGTGTTGAAAGTTTTTAATATGACTCCCGCCATGTGCCAGATCCTCGAAAAATCAGAATCTATTGAACACAGAACAGTGTTATCAAAGGTCATCTTGCCCCAAACCCCTTTTCGAATGTCAACTTTGATCAAGAACTTTGTACTGGTCATGTCAAGCGACGCCCCAATCCCCTTGCGCGGAACCAATTGCTTTTTTTTTTAGTTTCTCTTTTTTACTTTGGTTGTTGTTAAAAGCCGCTGTTTAAAATCAAATGGCAATATCACCAAATAGTCCACCTCCGCCAGGCCAACACGGCTCGCTTCTTATCGCCAGTTGTCGTGTGGCTCACTCTCACTCGGCCGGACGGGTCGCGAGGAGTGAGTTTGTGGGTTTGGGGGGGGGGAGGCTAAAAGAGTTGGGTGGATGTAACGTCATACGGCCGCATGCGGAAGGCGATTTCTCCCCCCCCCCCTTTCCTCACCCCCCATAAAAGCGAAAGTGCGGCAGCAGCGTTGTGGGCAGTTGTAGCTCGCCACCAGACGTCACCACAAGACGTTGCCCGGTACGATCTTTAGAACGGAGGGAGAGAGAAGATTCCTCGCGGCCGAGAGTCTCGGGTAATTGTGCGCTTGGAATACATTGTGGACAACGTGATTTGGCGTTTGGCTTTATTACTCACTGAATGGAAGCGGTGAGTAACATTGTGTGACACGTCGTGTTTGTAGACGAGCCCTGGTGGTAAGGTAGGCGGTAGGGTGAGGCTCGCGTAAGGACCAATCGGGGAGATGTCTTTCAAAGTTAGCAAGAGTCTCATACATTTCTCAGAAATATTTGCTGTTTGAACTTTATAAATAAACCGTTAGCCTCGGGGGAAAAATGATATAGGGGTATCTCACATTGTAACTTAACAAAAGGAAGTCAGTATTTTGTTATAGTATACGCCGCTTTGAAAATATTCGGCTACTCAACTACTTACGTAACAGATGATATAGGCTTAGTAACGCCCTACCCTCGGCGTCAGTGTAGACTGACCCCTTAAAATGTGGAAATATTCATCCCTGATATTTAAAAAAAAATTTATTTATATATAATATATATAATATTACAAATACTATATAATAGTTTTAACTAATCAGGAGATGGCACTGATCAACAAAAAGAAAAAAATCTTGTATCCACTCTGTTACTGTAAGACTTGGAGTAGCAGAGGGAATACAAAATTTAGAGTTTAAGTAAAGCCTATTCTGTGCAATATTACTACCGCTTGGGATTCTATTTTAATCTGACAACGCCTGTGGAATCAATCTCAGTTGTTAGGTTTCGGGTTCGTTGATGTGTACATGAAAGTGAAAGCTTTACTGGTTTGTACATGAAATCTTCACTGATGTGTACGTGAAGGCTTCACTGGTTTGTACATGAAATCTTCACTGATGTGTACGTGAAGGCTTCACTGATGTGTACGTAAAAGTGTCACTGGTGTGTACATGAAAGCTTCACTGATGTGTGCACGAAAGCTTCACTGATGTGTATATGAAATCTTCACTGGTGTGTACATGAAATCTTCACTGGTGTGTACATGAAGGCCTCACTGATGTGTACATGAAAGCTTCACTGATGTGTTACTGAAATCTTCACTGGTGTGTACATGAAATCTTCAATGATGTGTACATGAAAGCTTCACTGATGTATGGAGTAATTAGCTGACCCGTATAACTGACGATTGTCTTCTTTACTCATATTGGCCACCGGCATTCACTCACCAAACTATTTGACCTGTTTAAAATGATCCCTGTGTTAAGACAGGTTCCAATTATCTATGGTCTTCATTGGCTAATCATTGTTATATAAACCATATGGCCGAACTCGATGGTCATTATAAATGCAAGTGTGCATGTCCAAGTGACTATAATTATTTAGTCTTGATCGACTCCATTTATTTAATTCTATCTACAACAAACAGTAAATATAATAAAAACTAATTGTAAATGTATACCTTAACTGCAGTATTGATGGGTTTACACGGATGTATCACTCTCGAATATAAATCCTGCGAACATCATTATAAACTCTTTTAATACATCATATCAATCGCTTTGATGGGCTTACTCCGATGTAGCATGTCTCTTATAAGTGTAAAAATTTACCCATTAGTTTAATCATTGAACTTTGAAACAGTAGAGGATACATGAAAAAAAGATCGAAGTGGTAATAATACATAACGCAATTGATTCTGACTTGGATATACAATACAAAGATAATCTAATACAATCCTCAGATAGACACAGGGATAAATAATTTTTTCTTATTCCGTATGCAAGAACAAACACATACAAAGTCTCCTTCTTCCTCTTCGGAATTCAGACGTGGTTCATGGGTTGCCTGAAGGAACCTTTAAAACCAGCACTCTATCAACATTTATAACTCTAATAAATAAGACTAGACATATACCACGATAAGCGTACTTCGCAGCAATCTTCTGTATAGAAGGACGTCTGTAACAGATAAGACCAGATCACTCCCGAGTGTCAAGCCTGCACACGTCCATCTCTATACAACGTACCGATGGCGTCTGATCTCATTAAACGAAGCCAATAATAACAACCTCACACAACCACCACACCGACTTATTATTGCCTAGTGATCTATAGAGATCTATTACTAATCGGGTATAATCTTACCTGTCAAATGACACACTGACTTTCAAACCTCACAATTTAATTGGGGCTTCGGGTCTCTTATTTCTACAAACGTAAAGTCATTTTATAAAACTGCTGAATTGAACATTTTATTAGTTTTTTTTTTTTTTATAGTTGTTTTCATTTTTTTCCCCTATTTTAAATTTAGGGGTGTAATCTATAATTGTAAATATGCGAACTTATGATATGTAATGTGTAAACATTATAAGATAGCAGATGTTTTTCATTATATCTTACCGTCAATATTTTTTAAACTGCATTATAAAGCATTTAGAGTACGAAGTTTTGTTATAAATTTAATCATATGTCCTACTTAGATTTCTACTTCTCGAACTCTACTGGAAGGTTTTCCCTAAAGTTGAAGTGGAGACTCTCTCCCCTTATTTGGACCTCGCGAACAAGCCCCAATCCCTTTGATATCCCCCCCCCCTCTTAACTTTCTCAGCGTCCTCACCCTCTAAGATGCCTCGGTTTCTTTGTTGTCCCGAGACAGCTCATATCTGGGGGGGGGGGGTGTTGCTGACTCAC
This sequence comes from Radix auricularia, assembly GCA_002072015.1. Lineage (NCBI taxonomy): Eukaryota > Metazoa > Mollusca > Gastropoda > Lymnaeidae > Radix > Radix auricularia. The sequence goes on from MUZC01000009.1 coordinate 32,132, forward strand.
GTGTTCCTCGACTCACCCGGACGTCAAGAGAGGGGAAGTAACATCGAATTGTCAAACACGAGTCCGGGATTAATCCATCGAGCGTACATCGATTGATCAGCTGTGACGTGACGTCACTGGCCAGCCGTCATCAGGACCACCGTTCATCGTACGTCGTTGATTGATCGTCTGCCACGTTACATTGTTGTGTGGATGCCCTTATCAGAACAGGAATTCAATCATTGTTCACCAAACCCCAGCCCCCTTCAGATCAGTGATTGGGGAGGACCAACATTGTCATTGAATGGGGGGTGGGGTGGGGTGGGGGTGGAAGGGCGTGCAACCCGACACGGAATCTGACATCAATCCTCATTTCATTGGTTGGATGCACTGCTGATGATGACGTTGTGACACGCTATTCGTGTTGTGTCCCTCAATTGGTCAAGGTCGTGCTTGTTTACCCCAGTGTCACCAAACTTGAGGTGGGTGGAGGGGGATGAGGGGCGCAAGCAAGGCAGCGTGACTGTTAAAAGGGTATACGGTATAGGGAGTCTAGGCGGGAGATACCTTTCAATAAATAGCGAGAGTCAATATTACATACAGCTACATGTCGTATCATCATTTAAAATCGTATATACTTTTTATCGCAAAATTTTAAAAAAAAACATATTAAAATCTCCAATATATATATATATATATTTTACATCAGACTTCGAGCCAAATTTAAGAAGTACATTAAGAAATTTAGTCTTTCTCGGTGCCAATTATTATGTCGTTTACCTTCCATGAGATATCAACAATAACTGTGGAGGGTGGAGTTTTGGAAAATTAAAAGTTTAACTGGATGACATTGGCTTTTTAAAACTTGGCCTTTGATTTGGTATCTCTAAATAGAGAGGCCCACAGGCTCGTTTCAAACATACATGGATGTGGTTTATTGGTGTAGCTCCTGATTTTATTCAAACGCCGGACATCGTCCAGCTTACATTGAAACACAACTAAGTGTTTATATCAACATCGGGCTTACATCATGATCGTGTAGATTGTTGCATGCTGCAACTTTAATTTAAATTTAATTTTGAGTCATCATAGAAATGACTTCTCAGTTTCTTGGTATTATCCCGTCTAACGTATAAAAACAACAACTCAAAATACATTTTTTTAAAACCAATAATCAGGCTTGTCCATGGGATTCCCATCTTCTTATCTTAGATATACAGACGCTCCTTCTATGCAGAAGATAATTGCGTCCACAGACCATGAGAGATGATCTGTTGGCAAGTGATGCAGCGGTCACAGGGCACGGCTATAGGGGTTCCACGCATTACCCCAGCCGCCTAACTATTGTCTAGTTAGGTACCCATTCTGAGCTGGGTGACTCGGGATACGTCCCATGGGATGGAATGTGATGGGACAGGCATACATTGCAATGGGATAGAATGGGATGGGACAGAAAAATATGCCCCATGGACAAGCCTGCCAATAATCTCTACACTTAGAAATTACCTTGCTAATATTTGATTGGTTTTATTTAATCCATTCTGATCAAACTTGATGTTTTGACTCGGTCAGATTCTTTTTCTATAGATCGCTTGGTAGGGGTTTTAGCAAGGAAAAATAAATTTTGACTTCTCGCTGAAACTAAACATATTTTAAAAAATATAATACTGACCTTATCTGCTAAAATACACATATTCGTCGGTCCAAAACACACCATGTCATATTCAGTTATCTAAATTCAGGCTTATTTTCAAAACATACCCCCATCATACTTCAGTGTTAAATTAGCGTTAAATTAGCTTCGAATTCAGGAATTAAATCATTAAGTAAGTAAGAAAAGCAAATCGCCCAGACGCAGCCGTTTAATGCAGTCATTTAGTTTTCCAATGATTTTGTCGTTTCCTACAGCCTCGCGTGCAGCAGATGCACAGAATGTCATTCCCCACTCCAGGGGAACTATATTTATTTATTGGATTACGTCAGGCCCCGGTGCTTGGGGAAAAGCGCACGGCTTAAAAAAAAAAAAAAACGCACACAACGTGCATGTTGGCTGCAGTGGCATAATTAGGGCACAGCAGTGCGTCTGCACTGGCCATGTCCTGAGTCCTAACACGGGTGTGGCACTAAGTAGGGGACAAAAGGAAGTAATGTTATTGGCTATGTTCTGATAAATGAAGGTGACCGGAATTTTTTTAAATTATAAGTAGTGACAAAAAGACTAGAAATATAGTTAACAAATCCACTTTAGCACGAAGCAGCCCTTTTTGGGTGTTACACGGATAATATGAATCACCGGAGTATAGAGTTTGTCCTCCCCGGGGAAGTTCAACGAGCCTTTAAATTTTCCAATACGTGCAAATTTTTATTTATTTATTGTGTGTGTGTGCGCGTGCGCGTGGGTGCGTGCGTGCGTGTGGTCCCAGGTATATATGTCTATTACTGTTGTTACCAACTCGTAAATTCGCGCCCACGGCAGTGGTTTGTGGCTGATGCTAGATTATTATTCTCTTATCACATTTCCTCACTTTAATTTTATATAAACGTAAAACAGGAGACGATATGAAATCTTAAACATGTTTTTATTATTTACCCTTTAAACGACATTACATTTTTTTAAAAACACACAAACCTAAAATCAGTTTTTAACGGGTCAAGTTAATTTGCAGGGAACGGAATCTTTATATCGGCCTGATTTATTCTTTTGATCTCAACCCTCTAATATTGTTTTTAATCCCGAGGTCTCGCTCCGCCCTCCAGTTCTTGGACTCCACAGATTCAGTTTTTACACGGCCAGTCAATCAAACTGTTACACACATTTTTGTGCGGCAATGTGCCGTAAGATTTCGCAGTTCATCATCATTGCAGCAGGAAGCGCTTGGCTGGTTGCCTGGCCGAATGTCTTGGCATTAAAGCTCGCTTATTATTATTATTTTTTAAAAATGATTTAATTTGTGTTGTGTGCCCATGTCGCCATATTTATGGCCGCCAGCTCTTGCAGTCAGTGTTTGCTCGGATGTCGCAAGTTCCTTCAGGGTTACCAAACTGTGTGCATGGTTACGAGGCTAAAAAATAAGTAGTGAAGAAATCTATTTAAATAGGAGAACATTTTGGATACTTTAAATATATCATTAGATTTCAGATAAACAATGCAAATTATAGGTTAATGATGTATGAATAAATAAATACCAGCCAGATGTAAGAGCAACCCTATGGGGGAGAGACAAGCCATTGGCAGCGTACTTCCACGATCAAGAAAAATGAAACCCTAAATTGGGGCTTGTGGTAAAATGACGGAGAATAATTTTAAAAATGTGGGTGGCGGCAACTTCACATCTAATAAAGTTTCTTGACAAAGACGCATTCAATGCAAGTTAAGTATAATATGATTAATAGTCTCATAAGTGTTAACCTCACTCCCGAAGAACAAAATAGCACACACCAATTTTAATTTCTAAAATCCCTTACATCTTTAAACCACAGATTAGCTAAACTGCGTTGGTTTTTTTTTTATAGAACGTCCCATAGTCAGTCAGTAGTGTGGGTGGTGGTAATGGTAGGATTTTTACAATTAAACATTCTTGGAAACGCATATAGGTTTGGGTATTGCAAAGATCAATTCATTTTTAGTTTGGGATAGATGGCGTGGAATTATTTGAAAAATAGTAGAGCTGCGGAAATCAACCAATTTTAACGATTAAATTATTTGTAACGATAAAATTATTGTTAACGATTAATCGACCCATCACTTAAAAATTATTGGAAGTCAAAAAGTAAACAAACAAATTATAATAATAAAAAATAGCGGCCTATAAACAATACATTTCCTGAAGATTGAACGAACATTTTGGTTTTAAACTATTGACTGATGGGGATGTTCAAAATGCTAATTAAGTTTGCCTACCATGGTTCTAACACTTCTTTTACTTATCAAACCAAACGAAAAGCGATTAAGCTAATGGCAGTAATGGAGTCTGACTTAGAGACAGAAAATGACGACAGCGCTTCTGATGAATTACTGCGTTACACAGTGGAGATGAACGTTCCTGAATCCATTAACCCCCTACAAGGTGGAAATTTAATGAACACCGATATCCGATAATGTCATTCCTTGCGAGGACCGCTTTGTGCGTACCAGTTACCTCAGTTCCATGTGAATGATTGTTCAGCTCGGCTGGTTATATTGTCATTTCGACCCCTCTCATCACTTAACAAAATAATGTCAACAGTAGTCAACAGTCACTTGTCTTTTTGCGTAGTTGGTTAAAAGATGACATATAAAGGAGACATTCCAGTGTTATTTAGATTTTCAACAAGAACGTTTAATAAGGGTTACTTATGACATCATACATTTTAATTTTTGGCTTTAATCGAAATTAACGATTAATTAATTGTTAATTTTTAAAAAGTTAACCATTAAATTTAAATTTATCGTTAACGGTCCTAAAAATAGTATTAAAAATGCAATCGAAGACTTTATATCTAAATTACACGCGTTGTCAACATTTTCGTAGATTAAAAGCTTGTTGAACGTTATAGTAACACTCATGTTTTGGATTTATAGCTGCCTGGACTTTCTCCGTTAGAACCGATGGAAAGAAAAAGCAGCGTTTGGAAATCATTCCAAATTTACACATTCTATATTATAGACACAGTTTAGTATTTCAAGTAGGACTGCGAAAAATAACGATTAATTTCTCGATTAATCGGTGAAAAATTATCGATTAAAATTATTTTAATATATAAAATAGGGATTAAAATTAAAGAAAATTCATTTTTCGATTTATTAATAAATAATTAGTTATTAATAATTAATAATAGTTTTTCTTTTACGTACAAACGGCTCCATTTAAAAAAAATTTTTAAAGAGTAAGCTATAAAATAAGTAGTTTTTATGAGAAAAATGATATAAAAAAATAAACATTTTTTTAACTTAATTAACAATAACAAAATTAAAATTCATGGACATCAAATTGAACTACTTATATTTAAATATATATCCTAGAAATATTATATTTTTAAAATTAAATACTTATGTTATGGGCAATTTATGAAATTTTCAGTTTAATGGTGTCATACATCTAATTTTAAGCTTCAATCAAAATTATCGATTAATTATTCGGTAATTTTTCTAAAGTTAACAATTAAATTTAAATTAATCGATAACAGTCCTAATTTCAAGAAATGAAAGAGTAAAAATTTTGTCATTTATATGCCATATAAAACTCATACACAATGTGGAGAGAGTATTAGATTATTGTGATATATAAAATAAAAAGTAACTTAGACTCTTAGACTTATTTAGAACAAATGTAGCGAATTAGTAAATGTCAAAGCGGCGTTTAACGCATCATCTTGTATCAATTCTATGCACATCCTTTTCTTTTTGGCTGAATTTCGCCTCAGCATTATTTCAATAATAAAGTTCCACAAAATCACCATCGATCATTGGGGATTTTGTCCTCCTTTACTTTATTAACGCCTGAGAATTAGTTTGCCTTCCTCCTAAAGTGTGCTCTTCTCCTTTTTATCACCTCTTGTTCTTCCCCTTTTTACTTTCTTTGTTAGTTCCTTCCTTTTTATATTTTTTTTTGTGTGTAAATCTTTCACTCTTGCATAATTTCAACACCACCCAATATCCCCCTCTTTCCTCTTTGATCATTTCATTTGACTCCAGCAGACTTGCAATGTTTGTCAGCTGTAAACGGCGACTTGTTGAGCCCGAAATATTCACGCCCAGCTCTCACTTTTCCCATCCATTTCGCCTATGAAGTTTTTAATTTAAACCGGTCTCTCCTCTCGGCCTTGCAGTAGGGACTGGGATTTGTGGGGGACGGGGGACGTTCTCCTCTCGACCTTCCTGTCTTCATTTTTCCTCTCATTGATCATCCAGTTAAGAAACCATTCCGTAATGAAGCTCTCCAATCTTTAACTTTCCACGACCCCTCTTAACCTTCGGTGGCTGCTCGATGCCCGAGCTAAATATGATGGTTTATACTGCATTGGGAAACGACGGCGTGGAATATGGCTTCAGGAAATGATTGACTTTTTTCCTCCTCGTAACGCACGCGGATTTGAAGGCTGTTTGCTGCACACGCTGGGATGTTCATGAAATGAGGAGTCGTCTGGAGAAAATGATGATAAACCTCCCGCCTCCGCGGGAGTTTCATTCCATTACAAAAACTGTTGCCTAAAGCGGCCCGTGGAACTAAATGGAGAAATAACGAATTGCAAGCGCATGGGGAAAATGGGAAAGGAGTGAACAACTTATGCGAATCGTTCAAATAATGGGCAGCTGCACACGAAACACAAATTAAAGATACACATCGTAAACAACCATATAATTAAACGAAATAAAGGAATGCTAAGTTCTCGATCGCCTTTAGATCTGTAGACTCTTGGGTCAATCTCTCGGATAGAGGCTAACAAGTCCAATATACTTATCGCACTGCATGTACTTGTACATCACTCCTTCTCTATAAATTGCCGTTAAAGAATGTGAGTAGGAATAACCTGAAGCATATTTTCCTGATCATTCATTGTTTAAAGATTCAAAATTGAGTAAAATTGTAAGCTCTTCCTTGATTATGACGCGCTTTCTAACCCGATCCTCATTTTTGGGAGTCACAAAGGAGGATATCGCGAGCAACGAATTGCTGTTGTTTTAGGAGGAATCAGGAATCATATAGTTTGGCAAGGATGTAGAATTTCATATCGATTGTCTGAAGTTGGCCAAAATGGGCCTCGGGCCATGTTATCCTTTGCGTATTTGTTCTCCCAGGCCGACTGGCCGGGCCATCGCCTGCGAGCAGCGACTCTTGTAAGCAATCAATACCGGAGTAAATCCAATAGATCAGTCAGAGAACCTACAAACGTGTCTGGCAAACCGCCGAGGTCTATGCATAAGAGGACCCCGGCCAATACATAAATCATGAGACTTGCTGCCAGCTATTTGTTTTACATCGTTTTTCCCCCCATGATAAGCAGTTATCAACATTTTCCCCCTTTCTTCTTTTTGATATATGTTTTTCAGGGAAGTGGAACTCGGTGCATTACTCAAAATTTTTGTTGGGATCTATAAGACGACATTCTGATTTATTTCTTAGTTTTTGGATGATATTTTGAAAAATACTTTTAAAAATTCAATACTTTAAAAAAATTCAAATTCTACACGCGAATAATAAACTTAATAAATTATATCCAGACTTAAACGAGTAGGAACACAAATATTTATCTCAAATGTTATGGCCATGCTTAGGGTTGGAAAAAACAAAAAACAACGTGTTCTTGTAGTGTAGGGGGAAGCTGAAACAAATTATTTTAAATTAAAAGGTCTGATTGCAATCAATGACTCTGATCCTCTTAACCCATAGCCCAAAAGATGTTGCTTGCTCTTAAAGACTTTCTCTCTACTCGCATATCTATCTTGTTGTTGGATTTGTGTATGCATTACGTTAAAATATTCACATTTTTACTGGGCCACATTCTCTATGTACACTATTCTGACTGAAACTATCTTGATTATCAGCGTTTGATTCGGTAAGGGGGTAGGGGAGAGCAGATATTAAATTTAAAAAAAACAACAACTAACTTTCCCCAGTTATGTCAAGATCATAATTAATCATTCAAATTCAAAATAAATTTTAAAAAAAAGTTCTTAAAAATACTGTATGGATGAACTTAAAAATGCATTTCCATCGATTTAGTCGATAACTAGTAATTTCAAATGCATACCTTGAAGGTCTCCCTCCACAACGTAAAGAAATTGTTCTTGCAATAATAGAGCTAATTAGCCACCTGAGGACACATGTCGCGGCCGAGCGCTCGAAAAATATGACGAGAGTGGTCATCGTCGACTAGGACAGACGAAAAACAACAGCAGAGAAAGTTTAATAGTGTGTCATGAATAGAAAGCAAAATAATTTATCTTCTTGAAATTGTTTTTAAACTGTACAAATTATGGCGTCTAAATACTTGAACAAAATCATTTAAATTCACCTGATTTAAAGTTTAACTTTACTAAGGATTGCAATTAGAGTGAGTCTTTTGCACGTGCTATGATAAATTGCTATAAAATCTTAAGCTGTATGTGCGCTCCTATCATGAAATATGGACTATATGGCAATTTTCAGAACTACATACGCATATCATCAAAGTCAGCAGAAATGCTGCAAGGGTTCCACTCCAGGTGCTTGACTGATATATCTAAAGATATCTTATATAAGTTAACACCGTACACCACCCTTCAGTTTCATGTTTTGTTTTGTTTTGTTTTGTTTTTTTGTTGTTTTTTTTGAAGCTCCTTTTCCCCCAACCACCTTTCATGTCAAACGAATGAGTGGGGGAAGCTAATAAAATTTGCCTGGAAAAAACGCAAAGCACTTTACAGAGATAAATATGAACAGTGCATGAAATCTCCCACAGAATATCACCAGGGTATCCCGCATTAGATCAAGGGAGAGAATCTTGAATTGAATGAGACCAACGAAATTTCGGATTTTAAAGAGAATTAATGGAGCTTTAAAATAGTTTCACATCATTTAAAGCTCCTATCACATTCTTTTGAATGACACTCAGACCTTGTTTCGGAACGGGCGGGGAAGCGTTCTTTCATTGGCAATTAATAACACTAGAAACTAATAAAGCAACTGATCTTGTCATTGTTTTCTATTGACAAGAAGATGAGTTCCTCACTTTTGTATACTTTTATAGTGCCACACGGTTCTCATTCTATTGACGAGAAGATGAGCTCCCCACTTTTGTATACTTTTATAGTGCCACACGGTTCTTATTCTATTGACGAGAAGATGAGCTCCCCACTTTTGTATACTTTTATAGTGCCACACGATTCTTATTCTATTGACAAGAATATGAGCTCCCCACTTTTGTATACTTTTATAGTGCCACACGATTCTCATTCTAGTGACAAGAATATGAGCTCCCCACTTTTGTATACTTTTATAGTGCCACACGATTCTCATTCTATTGACAAGAATATGAGCTCCCCACTTGAGCTCCCCACTTTTGTATACTTTTATAGTGCCACACGATTCTCATTCTATTGACAAGAATATGAGCTCCCCACTTTTGTATGCGTCCATAGTGCCGCATAGTTCTCTTTAACCTATCGCTCGCCATGAGCTATCATTAGATGTGTGGCGCATGTTTGTCCATTTTGTCAGCAAATAAGCGGATGGGAAGGATGGCTTAAAAGGGGTCTTGGAGAGATGAGATTCAGAAAAGGGGGCTCGAGATCGAACGTTTTTGCAGATAGAGTGATTGGAAAAAAAATAATTATAGAACAAACTATTTTCACGCTCAAGTATTGCATGATCAATAATGCTATATGCATTATGCATCCATTGTTACCGTATTTTTCGACCTATAAGATTTAATTTTTCTCCCCCAAAACTAGGGTGCATCTTATTCAATGAATAGACAGTACTTGGTTCAGAATCTGTTTTTCCCGTCTAGATTTTCCTCCTTTAAAAGTATATTCCGGAGCGTCTTATAGGGCGAAAAATACGGTAATTAAAATCAAGAACATTGCTTTTAAATGAAGACAAAATTTGGATAACCAAGCACACATTAGTCATTAGTTCAATTACAACCTGTATTAATAAATACAGTCTAAACAAATAATTATCAAATTTAATTTGATCTAATTTTAATATTACCTGTAGGAATTGCTTCTGAAAAATTAGGCATGACTATTGCTACATTGTTTTTAAGTTTTAGACTCTTCTGACTCTGACACCGAACGTTACAATTCAGCATTTAGCTGTGTATTTTTCCGTTGTTGTGTGTATGGGGCGGTGTTTATATATTTTTTTTAAAAAAACCAGTTCGCTAGATCCTGTTTGTGTACGTTTTCCTCATAGGATTAGTGCAGCGTCGTATTGTGTATAGCCCAAGCCGAGCCCGCTGCCTTTTCCCCGGGCGATGGCCTTTTAATTATTTTAACCACACAGACTCCAGTAAGCCCCTTGTAGTCCCTAAAATCCATGGTTGCATTAGCGGAGAGTGCAGCGGGACGGGCACGGTGGCCCCGTACTCTTTGTGGATTGACTCTGGTCTGTAGAGTCGGAGACCTTTTATCACAGTCTCGACACTGGCAACAGTCCCGACTCTGGCAGTTACATCGAGGGTAATTAATATGGGAATGGTTTGTTTAAATTTTATTTTTGTTTTAAGTTATCCGCCCCCCAAGTTTTGTTGATGTTGCTTTTTAATGGCTGCCAATAATTTTATTGTTACACTACTTTTTTGTTTAACTGTATAATTTTGCGGTTCTGATATTTCAAACTAAATGAGACAATAAATATAAGTAAAGGTTAAACGAATCATGATACAGTCGTATAATAAAGCGCCCAAGAGATATGAGTTAACGCGCTGCCTGCTCTTCGATTTCACAGTGAACAATACCAGTATACAACTATATGTTTTTACCAGTAGACTATATTACTATATGTTTTTACCAGTAGACTATATTACTATGTTTTTACCAGTAGACTATATTACTATCTTTTTACCAGTAGACTATATTACTATGTTTTTACCAGTAGACGATATTAGTATGTTTTTACCAGTAGATATCTATATTATTATGTTTTTACCAGTAGACTATATTACTATGTTTTTACCAGTAGACTATATTAGTATGTTTTTACCAGTAGACTATATCACTATGTTTTTACCAGTATATCTCTGTATGTTTTTAACAGTACATCACAATATTTTTTTACCAGTATATCACTATATATTTTACCAGTATATCATTACATATTTTACCAGTATATCATTACATATTTTACCAGTATATCTCTGTATGCATTAATATATATATCCTAAAAGATCAGACTCGAAACATCCAAAGTAAATATTGACAGAGAACTTGCAACGTAAAACATGAACTGTGACTTCGTTTCAGACGTTCCTCTGACCGTGTTTTTAGTTAGAGAACTCCAATAGACTTTGGTATCGATGTCGAATATTTCTTAGATGTTGCAGACCTGCAGATGGTTTGATCGGGAATAGACTGACACAAACACCACCGATGATGTGTGAATGAGCTGCTTGTTTTCCCATCAGCTTTCGTTGTCCACCTGCGGCTCTTGTCCAGGAGCCGGCCAACCGACGGAATCTGTTAATTGCGACAATGAGCAATCATTTCCACCGGTTTATTGATTGGACGAGGGGATGAAGGGCGGCCATCGATTCCCCCTCCCCCCCCCCCCCCACCACCGCCCACCACCCAACTCACTCACGGATCTACTGAAACTGGTGGCGCAAGGCTTTGTGAAGCTGCATGTGTTTGCCAGTCAGACCACTCTCTCCACACGGGGATTGCCGCTAATGAACGCTGATAGTGCCTTCATACACTTACGTCTTTAGGGTTACAATCTGTGGACTTTTATTGCTATGGACATAGGATATGGCGCTTGGTAAGAAGAAGGTTGAATTTTAAAGTTTATTTCTATATAAATTGTAGTTTATTATCTTTATTTATTATTTTATTTTAACATGAGATAATGTTGGACCTAAATCTTTGAAGAGTGTAAGGAACCTTAATCTCTAACAGTATTCAAACCCCAGTGCCGAAAAAGGTTCTTTCAAAGGTTCTACGGGCAAAAGGCTCTAACATTGCCATTGTTTATTTTACTATATAGACTTTTTCGTGATTATCCGGAACAATGAAAGGGGATGTGCGTCTTTCTCAAAGTGTTATTTCTTTTATTCTGCTCATGTGTCGTATCTTGTTTCACCGCCATGATCGAATAGGACCTCTCTCACCACATTAGCCATGTGCCTTGGCAGCCTTGTGTGTCCTGGCAGCCTTGTGTGTCCTGGCAGCCTTGTGTGTCCTGGCAGCCTTGTTTGTCCTGACAACCTTGTGTGTCCTGTCAGCCTTGTATGTCCTGGCAGCCTTGTGTGTCCTGGCAGCCTTGTATGTCCTGGCAGCCTTGTGTGTCCTGGCAGCCTTGTGTGTCCTGGCAGCCTTGTGTGTCCTGGCAGCCTTGTTTGTCCTGACAACCTTGTGTGTCCTGACAGTCTTGTGTGTCCTGGCAGCCTTGTGTGTCCTGACAACCTTGTGTGTCCTGACAGCCTTGTGTGTCCTTGCAGCCTTGTTTGTCCTGACAACCTTGTGTGTCCTGTCATCCTTGTGTGTCCTGGCAGCCTTGTTTGTCCTGACAACCTTGTGTGTCCTGTCAGCCTTGTGTGTCCTGGCAGCCTTATGTGTCTTGGCAGCCTTGTGTGTCTTGGCAGTATTGTGTGTCCTGGCAGTCTTGTGTGTCCTGGAAGCCTTATGTGTCCTGGCAGTCTTGTGTGTCCTTGCAGCCGTGTATGTCCTGGCAGCCGTGTATGTCCTGGCAGCCGTGTATGTCCTGGCAGTCTTGTGTGTCCTGGCAGTCTTGTGTGTCCTGGCAGCCTTGTGTGTCCTGGCAGCCTTGTGTGTCCTGGCAGTCTTGTGTGTCCTTTGGTGGCTTATTAGATTAATTCTTGCCAGAAAGGTACGTCCGCATGTCGGGCAAGAGATGGGGGGTGGGGATGCCATCAGGAGGGTTTCCAGCACGATACTTCCTGGCCTGTCATCTGGTCTCGGCAGTCTGTTGTCTGTTTGCCTCACAGACTGCTGCGCCGTTCAGTATCATAAGGTTTATTTTTATACTGCGTTTACCAATATAAAACACAGCTTTCTATTTAATTTAATTTAAACGTTTTTTAATGCAGTCAATGGAACACATTTGCTCTGATGTGATGAATTTTGCTATGTCCTAATTAAATGCAACTCGTCTAATGATAGTTCATGAAATTCTCATTTATTGTTGACTCAGCAAAGCTCCAGACTATAATTTTGATTTAAAGTCAAATAAATAAATATTATATTTCTATATTTAAAATTACGGCCGCAGTATGGCTGTTCGTGTTTATACATAGCCGGAGGTGGGGGGGGGGATAAACTAGGACAGATCGATAAAATTCGCCGAACCATTGTTGTTAGAAACAACCCACCAAACATTGCGGTGTCGACCCCAAGCTACCAAACAAAATGTGCATTCAAACGCGCAGTTTGTAAGAACGCCAATCAGAGCCACCCACTCTCTCCTGTGCGCCATAAGGCAAAATAACTATATAAATAATTGAATCTTCCACCGTTTTAATATCCCAACTATAGCATAGCAGTTATTAAATTTCTGTAAAAAGAAATGAAATATTGAGAAATGATCTTTAGTTGTGCAATTATTTAGAATTGGAATGTGTTTTTAGTTTCAGCGACTGACATGGGGAAATATTTACCTGTAAACAACCTGTTAAAAATTGTATTCGATGTAAAATTCTCCATCACAATTTCTTGTATCAGCTGTTAATAAATTATTTCAAATATAATTGCAGTGTTCTCAGATAAAACCTAAAATATTTAGAAAGAAAAAAAAACATTTGAAGAAGCGTGAGTAAAAAGAAAATATTGGAGATTTTGTTCATCAGGAGTACAGGTAAAAAACAACACATATCTCACCCACCCACCCCCTGGTCTCCATTAGTTAAATGTAAAAGTGCAGCATTTTCAAATCAGTTTTCCTGATTAAATAGCCTACGTACTGAATGAAAAGCAAGTGAATGAAAGAATAACTCAGCGTGTAGCATGTGTTGAAAGGCTGTACAATTTATTGGAAGAATCAGTTTAGCCCTACAACTACGGTGTTATTTTTATTTTATATAAAAAAAGATGTTTCTATTTTTACTTGTGGCCATAGTGTAGTGATCAGGTAGTGTTGTAAATATCTGCTGTGGTGAGTACGTAATGTGGTAGTGGTAATCATATAGTGTTGTAAATATCTGCTGTGGTGAGTACGTAATGTGGTAATCATATAGTGTTGTAAATATCTGATGTGGTGAGAGTGTAGTGTGTTTAGCATGCAGTGTTGTAAATATCTTTCGTGGGTAACAGTGTGGTCGACATATGGCGTGGTGAGCGATTAGTACGGTAAACAATTAGCTAGTTAAACAGATAAGTATAAGTAAGCATCTGACGTGGTGAAAAGGTAGTGTGGTAATCAAATAATGTTTAAAAAAATATGTTTATGTTAAACAAGTAAAGCGATAAACAGATGGTGAGCAGTAGTATGGTAAGCAACGAGTGTGGTTAAAAGATGGTAAAATATTATGTCGAACAGATAGTTGTGTTAGCCGTCATATTGGTGAACTGAGTGGGGCGAAATAAGATATTTTGGTGAACAGAAAGTATGGGAACCAGCGTCGTATACATGTCTTATTAAGGTTACATCGTTGTCTGTCATGTATGAGCAAAGTCTTAACATGGAGAATTTACCATGGTATCAATTAAATTGTGTGGCCGTGTGAGTTTAACTTTTTAACTTTTGAAATAAGTAGAGATCCCAATGTCTTACTATTTCAGAATTTAGTCTTGACTACAGGATCAGTTGTAAAAATAAACAACGAACCTGAGACATCTCCGCTTTTTATCAATAGAAATTGTTAACCTGTTTTAAAATACATTGTAATTGTGAAGTGTTATTTTTAAAGCACGGATAGAGTTTTTTTTCCATTTTATTGTAGGTGTTTCTAGTGGGGATTCATTTACTACCGGGATTCATATTTTTAATAAAAGGAGTTTTGAAATTTATTTGCTTATTACTAGCAGCTAGTGCCAATCAGAAGCACACCGTATTATTAGTATTATCTTACTTTATTTGATATATGTAGACAATACGTTAAGCTTTGTTTACTAGACTTGGATAAATACTTATTTTAACATAATATTTATCACCTTTGTTTAGAGAGTCTCGCAATTATTTATTTTGCCTTTAATAGTGCTAAGCTAATTAACAATTTTATTATTATTTGAACTGCAAGATGGGGCAACTAATAATGCGTTGTAAAAAAAGTGTTGTTTTTTTGTTTTTTGTTTTTGTTTTCGTTGTGTTCTTGGTGTCATAGTCTAAATAGCCCCCAAGACTCGGTTTATATCAGTATCGGAATACAACAATGTCACACAACAATGTCACACATAAATGTCACATTATTTAGCAATATTTGCATTTCAATATTTAGTTTTAAATTATGGTCATGCGATGTACATACCTTTTTGAGTGCAATTTGGGATGATTCTAATATGTTGTACCTTTTGCTTACCGTGACCAAGGGCGTTAATTGAATGTGTTCAGTGATTTCTACTCGGAAGTAGAACAAGTTGGTAGCACAACTTCTCTCCCACTAGAATGTGGTTAACGACAGTGCAGGCGAGAATTAGAGATAGTTTCCCCATGGAAGACTCCAATAAAGTTCATATTTGATATCCAAAAACATCCAAGAGAATTTTTTAATAAAATTAATTCCTGAAAAATATATGGTTAAATGATAAAACTAACATTACATTCTGAGCTATTGTCAGTAAATAAATTATGTCTAAAATTACGATACTTGAGAGGGCGGTCACTTTCATTTGCAGCAAAAAAATGATGTATTAGTTTTTGTCTAAAATGATTTTTAAAAATTTCAAGTAGCAGCAATAACTCCACTTTAACGTGCGGTAATCGAAAAATAAAGGTGTGGCTTAGATTACTTCACACTATCAAACAACTTATAGTTATTAAACAAAAATATTTGTTAGATGTCAAAACAAATATTCATGCAACAACGAACAATGACATCATTTTATAAAATCGAACAATAAGTTGCGGAGATCCCCACAAGGCAGCGTCTTCTTCCTTGCCTGAATACAATATATCCCAATATAACCAAACACCGCTCCAGCCATTTGCCGGTGATACCGTTGGTTTTATCTTTGAAGATGACAGCATCAACATTAAACTCAATGTGCACATCATTCGCTTATGCAATTAAAATATTTCGCAGCTAAATGTATTAAAAACGAAAAAAAGAGTTAGCGATTTCCGTAAGGGAAATCACCAAATGCAAGATTTTTTATTTTTTAATCACTTTATTGATAGTCACTTCTGCTCAGTCTTTTATTGTGCTATGTATTTTAAGAAATTATTTACTCTATTTTTAGCGCGCCTTTGATGATTTGGGGTTAATTTTTGAATGACCTATTTTGTTTCTTTGAACTTGTGATTGTAATTCACCTTGTGAATATCCCCTTTCGTGCTGCTTGACTGTGAATCACACTGTTACAGGCTTGATGTGTCAAAGGTTATGAGAGAGAGTTCATTATACTCTATACGCCGTGCATGCCGAGTATAAAATTTTTGGTGTTCTTCAGCATATTGTAACAGTGGATTGAACAATGGTTGGTTCATAGATTTATTCAGCTTTGCTTTGAAGTCGAGTGCCAATGAAACGTTTAATCACAAATTGTCATATTTTAAACTGATGCGCGGGGGGGGGGGATTTAATGACTTAGAGCTTGAACCCTAACAGTTTGTTGTTGTTTGTTTTGAATTCATGAATATCGATGCTAAAAATAGTATCGGGTTTTTTTTTCGGGGAACTCTTCAACGAGCTCGTCTATTGTGTGATCTGTTGTGTACGAGTGAGCAGTGAGCCCCCCCCCCCTTTTTTTAAAGTCTGAATCAATACAGGCCGTGGGATCAAGCCCCATGGCAGGAGTTCCAGTGTGTTGACCGGGGCACGGGGAGGTAGCCTGGAGCACACATTCGGTGAGCCACGTGGAGAATCATCCGAGTATCGATTGATAACATCTCACCGAGTAGCACGAGCACATCACGCAAACTCCTTCCACCCGCCCCCACCCCCTATCCTCCGGAGATGCCGGTATACAACCGTAATCAACACTAGGAAACGGCGGACAATGTGGCGTCATTGGAAAAGGTCAGCCTCATTGCAAACAGGACGAGATGGCTCTACACGGGTAACATTGGACAAATATCCTTTCATTCCGCTGCTGAAAGTTATTTTTTCCCTAGCCTTTGTCGGTCCATTTTATAAGTGATGCTCAATTGTCTATTTAAAGGCAATATTACATTTCATCACTAATTGCTGTTTTGAAGAGCTTTTTACAGAAGGGATTAGAATGGTCTGTTTAACGTTGTACTGATTGAAACATGTGCAGATTTATGTACGCACTGTGTGATGAACTATGAGAATTTGAAAACTTTTATTTTTGGTTGGTAATGAAAGGCATGTTCGGTCTGTAGCATTATAAGCGTACATTCACCCTTTGGTGGCCAGACCCCCCCCCCTTTCCAGTAAGCGTGTGTTCTTAGCTTGTATGATTTTTTTAAAAAAACTTCACCTTCTTGTCTCTACTTCTGTCTGTCATGGTCCCGCGGGGAAACAAAAGTAAAAATGGCCCACTTTCCGTGATTCTACCGAGCTGAAATTTCAGATCGATCGAATGTACCGTAATTAAATTAATGAAATTTTAGTTTATCTCTATGTAGCATGTGTAGCCGTCTGCTATAGTTGACCTCCACGGGTCACTGGAGGTTCGTTCAGCCCTTGATGGCCACATCCCCGTGTTTTATACATTCCCCGTGTATTACATTAAACATAATCAATACTTTTGTTATGTCTCGTATAGAAGAGATTTTTTGTTAAAAACTTTATTTTTACGGGCTGTTTAACTTTTAATCCCATCCTGACATAACCAAAAACATACACATCATTTCTCCCTCTGTGCATGTTTTATAACGTCGTGCCCGCCTACTCCAGACCCCCCACCCCACCCCTTACCTCGGTCACTAGTATCCGTTTGCTTTAGTGCTGAGCTCTTGTTTCAACATTTAGACAGTTGGCCAGCACCGATCTCAGCTCGTTCCCACAACTTGAAGGCGTCTATCCCCGCACCGCGATCCGTTATACATCAGTGGGGATTTAATTAGTTTATTTAATTTATTAACCTCAATGGTCTCTTTCTAGTTTATTGTTACCAAATGCAGTTACAAATGAGGTCTCCAAAATTTTAGCCATGTCAATTTGTGTTAGTTGTGTTTCAACTCTAATTTCCCAGAAAGGTATATTACTTTTATTTAAGATACTTATCTTGTGACGCCGCACATTTAACTGAGATAATATTTTTGCACATGAGCAAATATCTTTTAAATCTGATTAAGCAAACATTGCTAAGTTGGACTAATGACGCTAATGTGAATATCTTTCAGATCGATATTTAATTTTTTTTAAATCATCTTTCACAGCTTAGACTTATGAGAAATTTTGTTATATTTTAAAAGCATTGCCTGTATCACTTTAATACTAATTACTATCAGCAAGTAATTACACGGAGACCACAGCTCTGTACAATGACGTATAGCTATAACACATCGTCAGCAGATATCATTTAAACTTTCTGCAAGGCAAGACATTTGTTTAAGAATAACATTGTTTTATTTAGTGAGCATTTGTTTCGTTTGTTGTTTTTGTCGTGTTTTAAATGTCATTTTCTAATGTTATAAAACATAATTTTGCACTTTAAAAAATATTTTTGTTATGTTGGCCTGGCATCTCTCGACATTAACATGTAGGTTTATGTAATATTTACCCCAGGCAGAGTAAGCTCAAGTTATGGTTTATGTAGCAGATATTGTGTTGATAAACGTTTTGGACTCTTCTCTTTCTCTGAGATCATTACGATATTTCAGAACTATAGCAGAGTAGTTTACAATTAATTTGTTCAATAATAATGAAATTAGAGAAAGAGAGGTGGTAGGAGAGAGAGGGAGAAGGAAAGAGAGGGCGATATTTAGAGAGAAAGAGAGAGAGAGAGAAATTTGTGCACATGAAATATGTGCGGGTGCACACTCATTTACCGTACCCACAATCACTCACAAACTAACTCGAGCACACAATCCAATTCCAGTCCCACCCATCCCCTCTACAGAGAATCCTTACGATAATCACATAGAGATTAAGAAAAGAACGCCATTTCAAACAGCCAATTATCAAGTAACTGACGGATGTACCAAATAACTTCAAGAATTCCGATCTATAAGGTGACGCTCTTTGTACCTGATAAAGCCAATGTTTATCTCCAAAACTGTGTCCCAAATACAAAGAGCGTTATGGACATAGCGGAGGGCAAAATAGCTCCGATAATTAATGTGCAATCCAAAGATTGAATCGCGGAAGCGGTCGATGGCCAAGTTTATTATTTTGTTCCGTTATCTTTGTACGGTGTTCTTTTTTTCTACGGAGACTAGCAAGGATTAGTTTTGTATTTGTACATTCTGTTTGACCATTGAAATTAAAAGCAAAGGGCCCGTGTTGGTTTTATTAAGCGGCTATAGTAAATAAAAGTTGGGCGAGTTCAGTTGTGATGACTTTCGTTGTGTTCCCACTGAAAAATCCACGCCTACAGAATTGATGGGGTAAAGTAACAAGATTTACGTATCTTTAATGTCTTACAGTGATTTCAGCGCTAGCTAAAGCTAATATAAGAAGATATACGTATCTTTAATATCTTACAGTGATTTCAGCGCTAGCTAAAGCTAATATCAGAAGATATACATATCTTTAATATCTTACAGTGATTTCAGCGCTAGCTAAAGCTAATATCAGAAGATATACGTATCTTTAATATCATACAGTGATGTCAGCGCTAGCTAAAGCTAATATCAGAAGATATACATATCTTTAATTATCTTACAGTGATTTCAGCGCTAGCTAAAGCTAATATCAGTTTAATATCTTCCAGTGATTTTAGCGCTAGCTAAAGCTAATATCAGAAGATATACGTATCTTTAATATCTTACAGTGATTTCAGCGCTAGCTAAAGCTAAAAGCAGAAGATATACATATCTTTAATATCTTACAGTGATTTCAGCGCTAGCTAAAGCTAATATCAGTTTAATATCTTCCAGTGATTTTAGCGCTAGCTAAAGCTAATATCAGAAGATATACGTATCTTTAATATCTTACAGTGATTTCAGCGCTAGCTAAAGCTAATATCAGAAGATATACGTATTATTAATATCTTACAGTGATTTCAGCGCTAGCTAAAGCTAATATCAGAAGATATACGTATCTTTAATATCATACAGTGATGTCAGCGCTAGCTAAAGCTAATATCAGAAGATATACATATCTTTAATATCTTATAGTGATTTCAGCGCTAGCTAAAGCTAATATCAGTTTAATATCTTCCAGTGATTTTAGCGCTAGCTAAAGCTAATATCAGAAGATATACGTATCTTTAATATCTTACAGTGATTTCAGCGCTAGCTAAAGCTAATATCAGAAGATATACATATCTTTAATGTCTTACAGTGAGTTCAGCGTTAGCTAAAGCTAATCTAAGAAGATATACATATCTTTAATATCTTACAGTGATTTCAGCGCTAGCTATAGCTAATATCAGAAGATATACGTATCTTTAATATCTTCCAGTGATTTCAGCGTTAGCTAAAGCTAATCTAAGAAGATATACATATCTTTAATGTCTTACAGTTGTTTCAGCACTAGCTCAAACTAATATCAGTTGTTTTTTTGTTTTTTTTTAAAAACATTCCTTTAAATTACTTTTAAAAATAGATTTCCTGGAAATATTGAAGCTGAACCAAAGAAATCTAGACAGATTAAATGAAGAAAATTTATTTTTAGAATTATTCTTGACAAAATTAAACGTATTTCTTAATAAAGGGAAAAAATATCGGATCTATTGTTATTATTCAGCTGCCGGCGATCTGTTTCGCACTTTAATTTCATGTCCACACGAGACTGATCGTATTTTAGAATCAGCGTATTCTTAGAAATGTAATTCAACCCCGAGGAGTGCTCTCAATCTGGTGTCAAAGGTACCCTTTGAGGTCCATGTAAATAATTATTATGGTTGCCCAAAGAAAACTATAAAAAGTTCGACCTTACCCTACTATCCTTGAGACAATCTAACTTTCTATCAACCCATTCCTCCCTCTCTAGGCGTCTATCAAAATAAAATTTTAAATCGTGAAGCGTGTACAACTGTACATTGTAATGGCCCAATAAAGTGTAAGTATTTGAATTAGAATCTGAATCATTGTCACCGCGTCTCATATGTCCGTTAATGAATGCCAATTATGCCAACATCCATCAATGATATTACTAGACTTATATTGATCGTATTCGGATAACACCTACACCATGCACAGCAGTGGGGGTTACCCGAGGTAGGACAAGAGTTGCTGTCCGTTCTTTAAAATAAATATTCAGTTTGGACAAACTTGCTTACGACTGTTAAAAGAAAAAAAAAACCTCTACCCAGACTGCAACATCCCCCCTCCCCAAAACCGCAAGGTTTTTAAAAGTAATTATTAGATTGAATTTGATCTACTACTGTCGTTAGCCCATGGTTGACTGCGAGGAATATTTATGGATCTTTCTATTTTTAAAAATAAAAATTCTTTATGTTAAAATTCTTCATTGTTTGCCGTAAAATCTTTGGATCGAATTTTAACCCACTTCCTCGTATGCTAGCGTGCTGAAATTTTGCAGGCACACTCGTGCCGACGATAAAAGTGATCTATAAAAAATTTCAGATCGATCAAATGTACTGTAATTAAATTAATGAACTTTTAGATTATCTCTATTTATCTATATGTAGCATGTTAATTTTTGTGCTAAAGTGTCGAGGTGCGTAATATATTGATCACATTTTTAATACTTTTCTGTCGCGCCGGGCGATGCGTATTATATGGACTATACTTTTTAAATTCCCGGTATATTCTCTATCTGTAAATGTAATTATGTAAATGCTAGTATTGCTAGTCTGTCTCGCGGTGCGCTTAAGTAATTTTTTTTATTTTATTTTTTACTATAAATCCTTTATACATCTGAGAAATAACTAAAAATTTTGATTTTTGGATTGTCGTGCTATGCATATTATAATGAACATTCTTTTAATTATGTCTCGTATATGATGGATTTAAAGTAAAAAAACGTGTCTTTTTTTTTTTTTTTACGTTTTTTTTTATTCGTCCCTTTAGCTCAGCATTTGATCTTGAAGGGATCCAAACTCCCGTTTTCAGTCATTGTTTGGTAACACCGGATGAGTTGACGTCACAAGCTGAGTAGCTGAGGATAATTCTTAAGACTTCTTAGCACAGAGGGCAACAAAACCTTTTTTTTTAAAGGTATTTTTCCCAGCGCCCAACCTATAATTTCAGGGTTAATTATTTTTATTTTTGGGGGGTCTGATATTTCCAGCATTGATTTCAACGTGGGCGACTAAGTTGGGCCTCTGCGCGTGAGATGTTCTCGTTAAGCAGAGGATAGGTGGTGTTGTGGGGGTTTACTCACGCCTAGCCACAATAATAAGGATCATCTCTGTCCTTTATAAGCGGATCATCTGATTGGCTCTTTTACTTGGGGCGGGGGAGGGGGGGACTAGGGGTGTTCATTAATCACAGTTTTTCAGTTATTCGAGCATTTAGTTCTGCTGTTTTGGTGAATATTTTGTTATTGTTAAGATAATTCTAATAATAGAAACAATTTTCTGTTGTGATATTAATTTTTTAATTATATTTTTTGTCGAAATTCGTGAGCAGGATGTAATTTGATTGATTTGAATTACCCATTTTCTTACATTGAAAATTAAACTTGACTCTTTAAAAAAAAAAAAATTTCGTGCAGTTAGTTCTACGATCTCATTGCTTCACTTCTATATTTTAGGGCTTTGACATACCCTGTAAGTGAACGTTCTAATACAGTTTAGCTCAATGTAACAGGCCTGGTTATCTTTCCACAACGGTGTCGTAAAACTCCATCTACACATGAAGTGGCTCTTTCTTCAAACCTGCAGCAATATTAAAAGATAGTTGGTACATGAAGTGGCTCTTTCTTCAAACTGGCAGCAATATTAAAAGATAGTACATGAAGTGGCTCTTTCTTCAAACTGGCAGCAATGTTAAAAGATAGCTAATACATGAAGTGGCTCTTTCTTCAAACTGACAGCAATATTAAAAGATAGTACATGAAGTGGCTCTTTCTTCGAACTGGCAGCAATATTAAAAGATAGCTAATACATGAAGTGGCTCTTTCTTCAAAATGACAGCAATATTAAAAGATAGTTAATTCGTTTGCTCACCAATAAATAATTTTTACAAACAATAAAAGATAATGTATTTATTTAAAAACTTTTTCCCCTCAAATTCCATGATTCAAACTATAGGTTGCTTGTGAAACTGTATTAAAAATAAATACTCGTGAATCTTTGGACCATGGTATTATAAATAAAAACTAGAATGCAGTAAATGCTAAAGAATCCCTGATATATTTAATATAACCTAAAACATATAGGCAATACTAACGAGTCTATATTTATTTATCACCTAACTTAAGCTTCTTCGTGCGCCCTCTTCTATTGCCTTACATGCTCCGTCAACCTTTTTCACTTCACTTAATCTTTATCCTATAATGCTGGTTTTTTTGTGTGTGTTATAAATGGGTTATAATTATCGTCAAAAAAGTTGGTCTTCATTTACCACCCACCAGTTGTTTCCAAAGTACCACACTAATTATTAGGATGTTAAAAAATATCAATTCTTTCTCTTCTTCTCTATTATTTTCCTTATTCTCTCCATCTCCATCCCTCCTTGCATCATCCCTCCCCCTCTTTTCCTCCCACCCTCCCAACTCTCTCTCTCTCTCTCTCTCTCTCTCTCTCCATCTGGCTTTGTTGGGAAGTAGGTAATAATAATAAATTCTACACTTGAATTCCTTCACGGCGAGGCGGAAATTATTCACTAAAGAGGTGATATCGATTGAAATCCCGATAAGGCTCAGTAATGTGAGGACCATCGAAAATCAGAGATTTTTAAGAGGAAAAATAAATTTTAAAAGAAAAGATCTATAAAAGAAATCATTGTCTGACTTCCTTTCGGGAGGTTTAAAAATTTCTAACCAGGTCCTGTTTTCCAGCCCCACTTCTGCGGTAAAAAAAATTGTGACTGAGCTAAAGCATTTTCCTAAAGATTGTTCGAATTCGAATATCCACAAGATCGGCAGGCAAGGGTAGGAACTGCGCCAAATAAGTGGTACCTTGGTATACCCACTGTTTAGTATACGTCAAGGGGTGTGGAACATATTAAGGACGTATACCGAGGCACCTTTATATTAGGAAACCATGAATCGCTAACTCCGGAGCGCTATTCGATGTATTGCTAAATGGCCTGTCTTTGTTTTAGAAATTAGAAACCCGCCCAGGAAAATATGAATATAAGGGTAGCGGAAATCAAAGATTAATTTCTTGATTAATCGTTAAAAATGTTAATGATGAAATTACTTTTTTAACGATTAATCTACCCTTCACTTAAAATTTTTGTTCGTAAAAAGTAAATTAAAATAATAAAAAGTAGCGGCCAATAAATTATAAATTTACTGAAGATTATACGAACATTTTGGTTTAAACTATTGACTGACGGGAATGTTCAAACGAAAAAGTTAAAATTATCGTATAAATTTACCGATCTACGTGGCGCACAGTTGTCAAAGAGGGTGTCATAGTAGCCGAGGAGCGAAGAATGGAGGAGGCTGCAGACATAAGAGCTAGGAGAAAGGCAAAAACATTTGGAAGCAAAGAACTTGTGTGTAAAAACTGTGGTAAAGACTGTCACTCATGGATAGGACTGCACAGCCACTCGAGAAAATGCAACCCAACCAACGGTGATGCACCATCGTCTCGCGAGACGGAAGCAAGCCGATTACCGTATAAATTATAAAGCTTAATTTACGTTTAAATTTCATATTGATATGCATGTCGAGAAATTCACTTAAACCTATGAATAAAGCGACTCTGATAAACCAAAGCTGCAGGCCGTAGTTCTGGATGACCCTCTCCTTCTTCCCAAAGAACCTAGGTTGGAGCCAGGAACCCAGTTAAGCACACATCTTACTACTCGGAAAAAAACAAAGCTACAAACAGGCCGTAGTTCTGGACGACCCTTTCCTTCTCCCCTAAAAAACCCAGGGAGGACCTAAGAACCCAGTTAAAGACACGCGAGAATCGGGACAGGGAGAGTGGAAAATCAATGGGAACTCTCTCAGCTACGTCCGTTTCGCCCCGTTCATTACCATTTCCAAGGATTGGATTAGGCCAGATTAGCTTATTGACCCCTTGTGTCCGCACCAGATTTAGCTTTTCTTCACAACCTTGTCTAGCTGTGTCCAATCTGTGACGTTACTTAGCGCCCCCGTCCCCACGTGTGTGGGAGCCCTTGACTCGTAGTGGCGGAGCAATGAGATTGTGGCTTTGATTTTATTTGATTTGTTTAGTCCTTGTTCGCGTTGGGTTAAAAAAAAAACACACTTTAACTTTCAATTGACGTGCTGTTGATGTTTCCGTTATCGAATTGAGGACAGTAAAGGAAACTTGTTAAGAACCTTAGGTTAGGTCAAGACTGGTTCAGCAATTTAACACTGTCACATATGACTTATAAGGCCATGCAATCTTAAGAAAGTTTATTTGTATGTGTGGGGATAGCCATTGAACAAGTGCTTCCCTTCTTCACGAGTAATAGTTAGTGTTTTTCTTTACAATCTTTAACCCTTTTAAGCATTTTAAAATACAAATTTTAATTATATTAATTAAACATGATGAATATAAATAAGGAATAGACTCTCTCTCTCTCTCTCTCTCTCTCTGTGTGTGTGCGTGCGTGCGTGCGTGAGTGCGTGCGTGCGTGCTTGCGTGCTTGCTTGCTTGCTTGCTTGCTTGTTTGTTTGTTTGTTTGTTTGTTCCCAACCTTTCGCAGAAAAACAAAATTAAATAAATGACCCACTTCTCGTGATTCTATGAGTTCAAATTTTGCACATAGACTTGTGTCACTAACAATGCATTGTATTAAAATTTCAGATCGCACGAATGTCCCGTAATTAAAGTAATGAATTTTTAGTTTATCTCCATATACTATTTAGCATGTGTAGTCGTCTGCTATAGTTTACCTCCACGAATCACTGGTTTCACTCCAGGCCTGGCTGTCTGTCACGGTTTGTCGCGCGGTGCTTATTATACTGAACATAATCAATGCTTACAGTTATGTATCATATATAATGGATTTATTGTCAAAAACTTTGTTTTTAGGGTTGTTTAATTTTTATACTTTATTTTGACATCTGCACAGAAACGTATGCACGAGGGCGTACATGAGGCGTGTCTTATTTCTACGTGAGTTTATCTGGAACACGTAGCGAGTTGTTCGCATTTCCTTTCTCAGCGGTTTCAAATCAGAAGTATTACGCAGCTAGCTGTAGCTTTGGCTTTTATTGACAGGACACCCTTTTCTATGGTGACCTTTCATAGGAATATATTTGTTCGTGGCCTTATTGACCTGGGGGTGGGGAGGCAAATAGTCACGGTCCGAATAGGCAGGACCGATTTGACCCAGACGAATTCGTCGTGGCACGACCAGAAGCATATTAACCTACTTTGGGGGCTCTAAGGATTTTCTCAAATTCTACAAGGCCATATAAAGTGAACCAGCATTTGACAATTTGTTAATACGAAACTGGGTTAAGCTTGCATGTCAATCAAATCTACTTTCACTAGTCATATCTAAACATTGTTTTTGTTTAAAATTTAGGGCTGCGGAAATTATGGATTAATTTCTCGATTAATCGGTAAAATTATTTTAATCCATAAAATAGCGATCAAGATTGACGAAAGTATTTTAAACAATTTTTTTCGATTTATTAAAAAAATAATTAATCATTAATAATAGTTTTCTTTACGTACAACCTTCTCTATTAAAAAAAAAAGATTTTCAAAGTGTAAACTTTAAAATAAGCAGTTTTTATAAGTAGAAGGAATTTTTAAAAAAAAAAAATACACATTGTTTTTACTGAATTAACAATAACAAAATTTAAATTCTTTGACATAAATTGAACTACTTTAAATATATATCCTAAAATACTATAGATCTGTATTTTTTAAAATTAAAAACCTAAGTTATGGACATTTTATGAAGTTTTCATTTTAATGACGTCATACATCGTATTTTCAGCTTAAATCAAAATTATCGATTAATTATTCGGTAATTTTTCAAAAGTTAATTATTAAATTAAAATTAATCGATAACAGTCCTATTAAAATTACATTGTTTGATACCTTAAAGTATAAGGCTGCACTATATGCCGGGTATACGATCAATCAATAGGCTAATCCTAAGTTATGGATCGGTGAATCATTATCCATGTCCAAAGGTGCCGGTCTTTTGGACATGAATGCTTTTTAAAGCTGGTGGATATCTAACAGTTCGCTGCCTTCGCAATAGATTGAAAAAAAAAAACTGGTACTTGAAGTGCAGTTTGTAGACTTGCAATCCTGCCATGGAAACAAGTTTTCCCTTTTTGAAGAAGGGCGCTGGAAGGACAGGATCTACTCTTTAATGATGCATGATTGTTCCCAGTGTATCAGCACGATGTACCAGCGTGAGCTGAAAGCGCGACCGCGGCCAGTTACACATTAAAGGTTATCGATTTGTTGAAACAAACGCCTCGAGTTTAATTGAAACAATTGTATATGCCTCAATAGAAACACATTTCTCTTTTGGATCGATTTTTAGCGAGCCAGCTCCTCGGGGAAACAGTGTTTGTTTTTAGGGTATCTTGTTTGATCATTATCTTGTTTTAGAAACTCGTTACACGCTTGTGGTTTATGAGATGTGTCATATATACATTTTTCAAATAAAGCATTAGTCAATGAACACATACCAAAGCTTCCGTTGAAAGTGTTGTAGTTTAAGATCGTTAAAGGATTTTATTTTGGCGACTGGGTAGATAGATATGCTGATATGCTGATGACGGTCTCAATTCCAAACCGGGATAAAACCATCGCCTATAGCCTATACCATGAGTTCTAACATAATGTACACCTAGAACATAGGTCACCAAACTACCATCCTCGGTCCGGGTACGGCCCGTTGCGTCATTTCAAAGGTCCTTGAATGTACTCAAGTGAGAATAAATAGTTTTAAAATATCGGGAATTTGGCTCCGGAAAATCCGGAATCCGACCATTTTTTACAAATCCGTGTCTGGCTTTGGCCCCGACCGGATGGCAATTCATAAATTTGCCCGAATTCGGCTCCGACCTAATTTGAAAAATTTGAATCTGGTACACCCCTAGTTTAAAATAAAATGTCTGAACTAAAAACATCGAACGATATTTTGGCATGTCAACAAATAAAAGCAACAATTCTCTTTAATTTAAACATAAATTCTAAACCAAACATTGATGAAATCTTAAAGGCATATGTCAAAATGGAAGCTAACGTTTTGTTTCGGTTTTTTGTTTTTTTGTTTTTGTTGTTTTTTAGTTTTTAAGATTGAGATATAAGCTTACTACGTCTTATGTAACTATATATTTTGGATTAGGAAATAATCACGTGGCCATCACGCACAATAAACACAGGATGATAAACTTATTATTTTTGTATTTTGTTCCCAGAACTTAGCAGGTATCATACAAAATGATTATTTAATGAGTGATCCGGGACCTTTAAAAGAAAAAGTTTGAATATTCATGAGCTATAGCATTAACATATCTGTGGGATCAAAGGGCTATTTTAAGTACAAGCAACTAAAGAAGAAGACAGAAAAACGATTTTCTTAACGTGTGTTTAGATAGATGAAACGTGGCTCCTGGGATGTCTCTTGTTTACCAACATAAAGACATCGATTTAAAAAAAAAAATTAAGCATTAACAAAAAATAAAATAAAGTATGCTCGTGTATGGGCCCTCACCCCACTCTTTTTATTTCTGACCATTTAACATCGATCTCTCTGCCCCTGACCAATAATATCCCCTGTGTGGAGCCGCCGGGCGCGCCCTGACAGCCAATGTGTTTATGACGACGGAAGTCTCCGATAGGATTGTTAGCCTCCCCTACCAGAGGCCGGCGGCCCGTCTTGCTAATGTTGAGATATTTTGATCCCCGGGCTCATCAAGTCCCAGCACAACACCAACAATGGTGGCGTTAGCCGGTTAGGTCGTGGGATTTTGGCAGCTTAACACGTGTCGACGCCCGATTACTCTCGGGGACGACTCGGTCCTTTTGTGTCGTGGTACTCACGGGGAAGGCGGGCGAGGGCTTCTCCCCACACCCTCTTTCAATTTTTTTTCCACCCCCCCCTTTTTTTTTCTCTAAGTTTTATATAGAGGCTAGCGGTTTTGATTGAATCACTATAATAGGTCTGTAATGCGATTAGTTGAATAATATGAACAGTGAAGGGGCGACTCGTGATCCTATAATGGCAATGTTCATTGGATATGAAAGAGGAAGTAACACTGTTCAGGCTGCTCGCACTCCAACGATGAGCCGTGTTTTGTGATCGTTGTCTTATTATGAAAATTGCGAAAATAAATACAAAACGAAATTGGCGACGTCCTTTTTGAAAGAAAGTGCTTGTCTGCGTGATGGAGGTCAATATGAAGTTGCTTTTAAATTGTTTTTCGTCTTTCAAATCTAAAATTATTTCACAGGCAAAATAACATATCTTGTTGAAATCCATCATTTGCGGTAATATTATCTGTTATTTTTATTATTTTTAAAAATATAATTATATTTTTTTAAAAAAATATATTAAGCGGTCTCAACCCTGCTTTGGTTTGAGAAGCCCTGATGAGACTCTTTGGTTTTTTTTTTTTTTTCCTGGAACTTGAGGTAGCGAAAATAAAGTTACGGGGGATTCCTTAATAAGATTCAGCGTTACACAATGTAAAGACATTCAGTAGACTGTGCCACGAATAGTAAAGTAGCCTTATCACTTCCCTTTTAAAAAAAATGTTCTTAAAGATATACTAGGGGTAATCTCCTCCCCCACCCCGAGAAAGTTTAAGTAAAAATGACTGAGAGTGTAGACCAAGACTGGCATGAGTTGATGAGCATTCTGACATTAACGACCTTTTGAGTTGATAAGGTGACTGAAATGGCTCAGCCCCCGGCGCCCTATTAGTCGCCAATGAAGGGCATTCGGTGTAAGAAGCCGATGTGGAACTAAACATCCCCCCCCCCTCTTTCTGATTGTTGTTGATTCACAGTCTTCAACCTTATTGCTGTGCTAATTGGCAAGCTTTAAAGTATAAACTTTTTTTTAGGATAGCAAAATTTGGAATGATTTTTTTTAGAATATTTTTTTTTCGTTTTCTTTATTCAATGACAACAATGAACTAAGAGATTTCCAACATAGACCTAACCAAGTTCCGACATGGAACTTTTTGAGTTCCGACTTGGATCTAACCGAGTTCCGACATGGAACTAACCGAGTTCCAACATGGAACCAGTTGACTTCCGACTTGGAACTAACCGAGTTCCGACATTGGACTAACCGAGTTCCGAAACAATGTTTTTAGCGCTAGGAGTGGCTTGTAATACTTTGTTCTAATATTACACTGTATTAGAAAAATCAACCTAGTACACAAAATGTATTACAAATAAATTGCACCAATTCTTGCTTCATAGAAACATAATCATACGAAAAATTGTCTGACATTAATTCTTGCCTTATAGGCACATAATCTTGCGACACATGGGCAAACTTTAGTGTACTCAACAACGTGTCGATGTTGGCATGGAAATACGGTTTAGTTATACGTGAACGTCATTAAATGTTGTACGTCATATAATGGTGTACGTCATATAATAGTGTACGTCCTATAATGGCGTACGTCATATAATGGTGTACGTCATATAATGGTGTACGTCATATAATGGTGTACGTCATATAATAGTGTACGTCATATAATAGTGTACGTCATATTATGGTGTACGTCATATAATAGTACGTCATATAATGGTGTACGTCATATAATGGTGTATATCATATAAAGTTGTCTTGGGCAGTCTGTTTTGTCATACTCTTCAAAAAGTCTTAATGATGTAAAAGCAGTAAGCATGGGTTTTGTCTTTTGTTATAAAATATATTCGGAATAGTCTTTGAATGGGAAAGCAGATCATTCCCTATCCCCAGATTACAATACAAAATAGTTTGTCTTGCTGACAACTTTATCCAGTGAGGAAGATTCTAGATTGTCTGACTCTGCCGTTCCACACAATTTAATGGTTACGTTTAATATAACTATTCAGACAAGGCGCATAGAGACGCGGTTGCATTTTTAAATTTCTAGAGTTGTTAAATTATAAGAACGGAAATTGTTTAATGCGTCTTTCATAGAAATCATCTATATAGTTTGCTAGGCGAGACTCCGATATTCAGAAAAGGATCATTGGATTGCTTTATTATTTCCTATAATCTTAAGGAAGGAAAGAACAATAAATAATTTTAAAAACATATCTTATTAAGCTTTTATTGTAAGACAAAAAATTTTTTTGTTTGATGATGATAATGTTTAAACTAAGAAATTTAAAACTAGATAATAAATTGTAGAGTTTTTTTTCCATCTATCTATTATCTCATGAAACTCCTCATGCCATCAACAATCAGAGCTAAAACAACACAGCCTGTGTAATTTGTGGACACATGTCTTCAGATAGAAACAGTTGAGCTACTAGTTAGTATTGACCCATGTCTGACCCACGTCTGATTGCCTCGGTGTGTAGTTCCTTACACTCCCCTCGTTGACGGTCGGAGACAACACTTAAGACCCTCGCCCCTCGGGGTAGCACAGGGTACCAACGAATATTATCGATTTATGCCGAAACAGGCGCGATCTCCAATAAAACGAACCATCTTGAATCCTCAGTTTTACTGGAATATTTCTAACACCCCGTTTCTCCGCCCAACCCATGCTGGTGTGAATTGCCCAGTGAACAAAAAAAATTATGGAGATTTTTTAAAAAAATTGTTTGCCCAGTAGCAAAATTTTATGTATTTCGGTACAAATTGTTTGAGCTCCCTTCTTATGTTTGTATAAAGTTAAGATTGTAGTGGTATGTTTTTACATACATTTGTTATCTATAACACATGTTACCTACTATTAATATTTAGTTATGTTAGAATGATTAAGACTACCGTATGGCTTATTAACCTAAGTTATACATTACTATTCATTTGGTAATATTTTTAAATAATAGAATTTAGTATATTTAATTTCTTTAAAGAAGGATGCAAATTCAGTCTATTTTAGTAAGGTACAGGGGCGTAGTGGGGGTGGGGGGACAAATGTCCTCATATACTCCGATGTCCTCATCCACTACAGTCAGCCGAGATAAAGTCTGTACGTACTACCGGTTCCGTCCACACATTTTGAGCGTTGATAAAAGAACTAGGCATAATATGTTATTGTGGCAGAAAACAAAGATGGATTCGACGTGGATAGACTATATCACGGACTAGGCTGTGCTCATGTTCCGTAAACGGACGAGCTGTATTTGTGAGCTCACCATAGCAGTCAGTTGCTGCACTAACATCGTTTCAGTTTTATTTATGTAAAATATTACAATAACATTTGTGTCTCAATATTTTGTAACACTCACTCGGCAAAAACTTGTCACATTTTATTGATCACTTGAAAGTGGATAATCGCCCTTTTCTTATTCAACTATTCATTGGGACGAGTTGTTGTTTTGTTATGTTTAAACCGCCGTTCCCAATAGTCTGAATCTCGCTGGAGTACACTATCAGAAGCTATTAACAGCTGTTCATGTAAGACTGGGTGAACTAGTAGCGCTGCTAGAGCCGTTATTGGAAGACTCCTCTATGTATGTAACTAGAAGCGATGTACAACATTTACAGCCATGCCTATTGAATTTTAAATTTAAGTTTTTTCACATTTCTGGAATGCCATTCTTTGAACAGATAGACAGTGTGCCCAGATGCTTTCAAAATTACATAATGAATTTCAAGAAAATAGACTAATTTTGAATATTTGGAGCAAGAACTTGACACGCTTACTAAAGATTTGAGTTTTAAAAAATGATTACGCCACTGACCAGCCGGCCAGTCTCAAGCCACTGCAACCTATGCGGCCGCAGCGGGCCTCGCACTTTCATAGGCCACGCATTTCTTAACTTTCGCGTAACCGTATTAATTCCTTGCTCTACCCAAACGGGGCCCCGCGCAACCCGTTTCGCATACTAAGCCACTTAGGTCTCCGCAATAGCTGACCAGTGTGCGAAAGTGTAATAAAAATAATAAATAATAATACGTAGACCATGTAAACCAGTCGTTGATACTGAGTGAGTGAGTCATTTAAAATAATTTCTATACATTTGCATCTTCAAAAATAACTTTAAAATTTTAAATTTGAATTGCTTTGCCTTATTCAATGTTATAAAAAATCGGATAAAAAGTGGGGGTGGGAGCTCCAATGTAATAATTTGTTAACGAGTGCAAAATATCCAAGCTACGCCCCTGGAATGGTACGCACTCGGAATGGTATGCCCTTAAGTTTCTTTAAGATTATGTTCCCGGCACCTGGAAAAATTTTTGTGTGTGGTAATATACGGATTTTTTTATTTCCTAATCTCTGTCATTCCAAATTTTTCCAACCAAAGTGTTTCTGCGAACAGCTTTAATAATGGATGGGGGGAGGGGGTCCCTTGGGTCGGTGGGTCACAGCGGTACATTCAACAATGACGACGATCTTTTTTGGCAGACCTTCTTAGGTTGTTGGCCTTTCTGAAACCTAAAACTGGTGTTTGCCTCGGGCACTCGGCATTTGAAAGGTTAAATTTAAAAAAAAAAAGGAAACTTAGAATTTTCTGTTGGGAGACTTGACAGTAATTTGTTTGTTTGAGAGACGGTTTGTTTGTGATGAATGGAGCAGAAGTGGATATCAGGATGTTACCCTTTACAAGTCGTGCACAATGTTTATGTAGGCTATACACTCTATCATGTTTATGATCTACTAATTCGGCTGTTTTAGAGAAATAAATTTAAGTAGATGTGTGCTTGCAAAATCATGTAAATGATTGTGATAATTTTTTAAGTCACTAAAAAATTTATTTTGAAAAACTATAAAGAACGCAATAAACATTTGACAATTAATTATTGGACAATTCTTAGAATGGATTTGGTAAACTAACACACAGAAGTGTGGGTGATCACTCGACGTCGCTAACCAATTTATAATTGAATAAATAAACATTCTTTGTGAGCGCCATTATACAAATGTATCATTTACTTTAAAAATATTTAAATTTTTTTTTTTTTTTTTTTTTTTTTTTACAAACAATAAAAGGATCTGATTACAGGTACTTGACCTTGATTAAAAAAAAAAATTAAGTTGTGGTGTCGTTGTTTATCCAGATAGTTTTTATTTGTTGGGGGAAAAGCCCGAAAATGTGGCAAATAATTTAACGCCGTATCGAAATCAGGATTACCAAATGGGGAAAAAGTCAGTGCAAAACAATTATCATTAAAAGGTGATTCGTTAGACGTGAAAATAAAATATAATTTCAGATAAAGTCTTAGCTTTCATCTGTTGGGCAAGATCTCTTCATGCCGGCATGTGCTTCGTTCTTTCATCGCCTTGCTCTCATTAAGTTGTTGAGGACGAAAAGTCATAAAACACTTGGCCTGGTGGAGGCAATTTTAAGGAGGAATCCTTCAGAAAAATATAACGAAATTTAAATTAAAATTTGTTTTTTTATTTCAATTAAAAAAAAATAAATCTTTATTTAGCTTTCTGGCACCTTGGGAAATGTCTTGGTTGGCCGTTTAGCCGTACGACTTTGATTCCATCTCTGGAGTGGCCCATGTCGTCAGCCTGTCACATTGAGTCGCCTCGACTGTCAGGCTGAGGGCCGGGTCGGGATGAGAATGAAATGTCTGCAGCTCCGGTGGTTGGTGTGTGCGTGGGGATGTCAGAACTGTATGGTTCTCGATCAGTCAATGTACTGCTATCGGTAAATGGTTCTTCCGCGGCTTTGCTGCCACAGTGGAAGAAAACCTTTGCAAGCTCTACCCGATCTCTGTTCTCCGACATCAGACGAATCAAGTATCGTGACAACCGTTGGGGAATAACATCAGCTGACGATATGGTTATCGATATTCAACAACAGAGCAGATATTTCTGAGTTTGTTTCCGGTGTCTGATATGACGTGATGATCCGGGTCTTGAAATCCCCGGTAACAATTTCCGCTCCCGTTTAAAAAAAAAATTATTATTATTATNTGGGGGGTGGGGGCTGTATTTTGAGAGGCGAAGGGTATTGGGGAAAGTGGTTTCTCTGATAGCGTGCTAACAGCTACTAATGAGCCTTGCTGTCAACTCACCAGTGGCGTGCTCCCGGCGTTTGCCCTGTGACGCTATCGCCTGTTGGATGGAGGCTCAACTTTCCTGAGTTCCGCTGGCTCGGGCATACAACACCGCCATACGAGTCCGAGTTTTCACTTACGGAAATGCATGTGACGCGGCAGTCGGAAGCAAGCCCCCATCGCTGTGTAAATGACGGCGACTCAATGGGGTGAGGGAGGAAAAAAAGTTATGGATTCTACCACGTAGTCGTTAGCAGATGGTGCCATTTGAGTGAGGGAGGTCAGAAAAAGGGTTCTTCTGGATGTGTATTTGAATAATCTCAAACTCTCTGGAATTACAGCACATAATTTCATGAACATGATAATGACCGAGGTTTTGTAAATGTTTAAATAATTGTCAGGAGTAAAAAAAATATATATTAGTATGTCTATGTCTTCGGAAGTAATTCGCTTTAAAGTGATTCATATTTGTATTATATTCTTCCAGCCAAGGTAATTAAATACCTTAACTTGTGTTTAAAGGAATGTTTAAAATTTTGGGAAACGCCAAAGGAATATATGATTAACTGAAGTGTTATTGAATTTGATTTACATTTTAGTGATCATTGCCAATCGTAACCAGG
The DNA here is from genome assembly GCA_002072015.1 of Radix auricularia. Classification (NCBI taxonomy): domain Eukaryota; kingdom Metazoa; phylum Mollusca; class Gastropoda; family Lymnaeidae; genus Radix; species Radix auricularia. The sequence goes on from MUZC01000009.1 coordinate 67,806, forward strand.
TCAATTTTAAATTTCCATCATTAATATACGATAAGACGTATTTTCACTAAAATATTTCCCTGAATCCAGTTCATTTCTTTTCACGATCTAGGTCAATATATTACGTGTCCTGTACACAGTGCATACATTGGGATCATTGTGAGGCGTTGTCTAAGGGAAGCACGCTACACTTCTTTTATCATGTCTAACTTTTTCAAATTGTTATCTTGAGCCTTTTGCAGAGAAACAACTGCTTGTGTGTACAAGCTTTTAGAAAATCCAGCAGCATACGAAAAGGTGCTCACTTTGTAGTGAAATTAATCAACTTCTAAGTCGAGGTGTATGAAAGTTAAAATTACATGGAGGGACTTTAAGTTAGTTTAGCCCTAGCCCAAAGGGGATTAAGGGACATTTGAAACTAGTCTTTAGAGGAAATATTGCTTTTTATTTTATTGATTTATTTTGCTTTTTCTTTTGTTCCCTGCTGGCGGGTATTATATAAGACAGTGGTTGGTAAACTGCGGCCCCGCGGGCTACCTACGACCTTCTAAGGGTTCTGTGCGGCTTGCGGAAACCTGCAGGACATGGAAAAGAAAATCTGTGACGTTCAAGTCACCATGTCTGGGCTTGAAGTAGGTGAGACGATTTTTGGTGCTGCGCTCTGATCAAAGGTTAATGGCCTGTTGATGCGGCCAACGTCCTGAAACTTACACGTTTTCCATTCACCGAGTTAAGAATATATTTTTTAAAAATTTATTTATTTAATCGTTTCCAAAGGAAACATTTCTTGCTGACGTTTATCAGCTTGTTATCAAAAGTTTGTGTAATTTTTAGGATTTCAGGAGGAAAGCAGTAGAGGGAAAAAGAAGCGAAAAATTAAATTTTGAAGCGTTTTGTACAAACTGTAAACAATTTTAAATCTGATCATCAGAGTTAAAGCTGTGCCTATGGTGGCGCTAAGTCCAGTGGTTACCTTCAGCGCACATGTTTTGGTTTCATATCTGGGGCAAAGCTTTTTAAGGCGACCTTCGCAAATGGACTCAGCGGCTTCCTTAACAAATGATCAGTTTTATACCCCCCCCCCCCCC
>MUZC01000009.1:68901-84207 GCA_002072015.1 Radix auricularia
AAAAAAAAAAAAAAAAAAACCTAGTCCCTCGTCACAAAATATCATTTTCATTTCTATTGGCGGAAATTTAAAAAAAACAACAAAACACCAAAAAACAAAACTACAAAATAGTCGGGTTTTTTTTTTCCTTGAAGAGGTGGTGATAGTTCTTTAAATAAGAATTTTTAATTTAAAAAAATCATGCAAGCGTTTCCCAAACTGATGAAATAAATGCAAGTTTTGACATTTCAGCGCAATTGATTTATGCAAAATTTATACTTATCTTATATTGTGTCTTTGACTTGAATATTATTTGTGTTGGTGCTCGGTAACGTATGGTTCTGGAGTCTGGTACCCGACCACGAGACTAGTGCCCGACCACAAGACTGGTGCCCGACCACGAGACTAGTGCCCGACCCAAAGACTGTTGCCCGACCACGAGACAAGTGCCCGACCACAAGACAGGTGCCCAACTACGAGACAGGTGTCCAACCACGAGACAGTTGCCCGACCACGAGACAGGTGCCCGACCACAAGACTGAAGTCCGACCACGAGACTGGTGCCCGACCCCAAGACTGGTGCCCGACCACAAGACATATGCCCGACCACGAGACAGGTGCCCGACCACAAGACTTGTGCCCAACCACGAGACAGTTGCCCGACCACGAGACAGGTGCCCGACCACAAGACTGATGTCCGACCCCAAGACTGGTGCCCGAATACAAGACAGGTGCCCGACCACGAGACAGGTGCCCGACCACGAGACAGGTGCCCGACCACAAGACTGATGTCCGACTACGAGACTGGTGCCCGACCCCAAGACTGGTGCCCGAATACAAGACAGGTTTCCAACCACGAGACAGGTGCCCGACCACGAGACAGGTGCCCGACCACAAGACTGGTGCCCAACCACGAGACAGGGGTCCAACCACGATACAGTTGCCCGACCACGAGACAGGTGCCCTACCACAAGACTGATGTCCGACCACGAGACTGGTGCCAAACTATGAGACTGGTGCCCAAAATTCAGACTAGTGCCCAACCACGAGGCTGGACAACCGTCAAAAACGACGCTATAAGAACAGCTGCCGAAAAAATATTTTAAAAAAAGTAAAAACACAACACTAAATGTCTCTTCATTTAGCACCAGACGTCGGTATCAATATTCCCTATAAGATTCGCCTTTTCGTGTGCAACATAAAAATCTCGTGTGCAAAGTTGCACAGCATCCACTTTTTTATTTTAAATATTTGCACCCCACAAAAAAGATATTTAATCCTATTAATAATTTGTTGCTGGGTAATTCTAAACTGCTGCGCGGCATTGATCAGATGTCTGAGTCGCCGCGCAGCTTAAATGGAACATAGGTCGGCATCATAGGTAGCTTGTCACTAGCCTGTACAGTCGAGGCTCGTGTGTTCCCCCTAGAGTCCTGACAAACAGCGGCTCTTGACTTTCTCTGACAGCGCTAATAGCATTATATTATTGGTCACTGACATGGCGTGCCCCGTCTCAGACGGCCCTTGGAGTTGGCGTGCTGACGTCACACGTCGTTTCACCACGAGTGCCATCCATTAGACGGGGAGAAATGGTCGTCGGGATCGTTGGTGACGTGTCTCATACTTAGGCGACCTCCATGGCGTGTGTTTCTAAGTTCTAGTTAAGGCTTGTTGAAAACTCAAAGCCGATTTTGGGATCAGGCACAATACACAATGTAAATTCTATATATAGACAAAGCAATAACACACAACATATTTATATTTTGTTTTTGTGTCCCATAACCTTGTGGTTTTAGGGGATTCTAATATTTCCATTTGAACTTTCTCGGGGCTTAGTAGACTTGTTGGCGCCCATCTCATGTCCAAGTCAGCGGAGGACTTTTCTAGCAATAGTCATTCATCATGTTTTATTGTTCTTTAAGGTGGGCTCGATCCCACGCACCTCAGCTTTTCAGGCTAGCGTTCTTTTGACTTCTCTATCTAGCTAAACATAATAACAGATTCTATAAACAAGAATCTTGGATATGGTCGGGTAACCTCTAAATGTTTCCGTGCTGGGGTAAGGCGCCAAGCTCATTTAATATACCGTCAAGTGGTGTTGCGTTTCCGTCCACATTTGTTTCATTATCCGCTTAACTGGCTTAACACATATTCATTTCCATTTTCAAACTATGTGTTTCATTTTCTAAAATACGAGACTCACACACTAATTGTGTGATGAAAACATTAAAATGTAAATCTTTATAAAAGGACAGTTTCTATTCGAAAGGACAACGATGCTCGTAAGCTCTTAGACGAAAAATGGAGTTTTTAATTTTCAAATCTCCTTATGGTTTCCTTGAAATAAAAACAATGTTTGATAGATTAAATATTGTTGCTGATTTTTTCTTTACGTGATGCCTTTTTGGAGCGACTAAATATTTCTTAAACAATGAAAACCAATCTGTTTGACTGTAAATGTATTTCTAGTTCAATTCGCCGAATTAGCAGGAGCAATTTCTTTCATGCACATCTTCTGGATATGCATAAAAAATATTTACCCTTACAGCACCCCCCCCCCCCCCCCCACATAAAAAAACAAAAAATGAATAAATAGAAATAGGAATATGTATTAGAGATGTAACGGATTCAAAATTTTGAAAACCGGTCCAGCCGTATTTTACCGGGTTTAAGTGAAATGCGGCCGCAACCGCAGCCAGAATTTTAAAATAGCCGGATTCCGGATTTGCTGGAGCCGGAGGCTTAATAGATATATTTTTTATGGTTCTACCGGCCAGGAACCAGTTTTGTAATACAACAAACCGTGAAAACAAAGTTTTTTTTATTATAAATATCTTATATTTGAGACAAGTATTGTTTATATTCAACATAATATGCAACGCGCAAAAAAAAAACAAAAAAANTTTTTAAAAAAAATTAATTTTTTTTTTTTTTTTTTAAAATTAAAAAAAAAAAAAATTAGCGGCTGAACGTTACTTAACTCGATTGCTGTCAAACGGGGGCGGGTAGGGGTGGGGGTGTGGTCATCGATGCTTGGAGTGAAGTTCAGCAAACACGTGGATGTCAACAACAAAAGACGGCTACCATACATTTATTTAGAAATAAACTAAAGGAACATTAATTTAATGACGGTACATTTGATCGATCTGAACTTTTGATACAATGCATTGTTAGGTGACATGCGTCTATGTGCTACATTTCAGCTGGATAGCATGACTGAAAGTGGGTCATTTTTTACTTTCGTTTTTTCGCCGGACGAACGCAAAGAAGACGATTAAGTTAGTATAAGGGATTTAAATGTGTCCGGATTCCGGATTTACCGGAGCCAGAGCCGAAATCCGGTTCACCTCTAATAAGTAAATAAACAAAAGTATTTTAAAACAAACATAGAAAAATAAAGTTTGTATTATACTCTTTTTTTTAAAAATCAAACGTTAAAGAAAGATTTTTAAAAATAATTATATACAGATGTAATGAGAGAACTGGTTGTTTTTTATTTATTTTTTAAAAGATATATTTATCTTCTTTTTAATTGTAGCAATTAAAATATGTAGATCTACATTTGGCGCTGTGTTGTGCTTCGTTATATTAAGAAGGAAAATAGTTGAATCCTGACGATCCCCTGACGTCATCACATTGTGTCCACACCCATCAACACCACCGGCATGACGTAACATCTTATTTATCCAATCACGACGGTACTTCACCCCAAGCACGTGTCTTCGGGGCCCCTGGAGCCTAATAGAGTTTAGCCACTGACCGATGTAGACGAGGGTAGTAGGATCGATCCCAGAATGCCAACTCGCTCTCCTTCCTCCCGTTGATTTGTTTCATGACACGGGCTGTCACTGGCAAGTACGCGTCAACGGAACGAGACAAATTTTAATGTGGGATGTTTGAAAGCCATTGACATTATTTGATTGAATTGCTTTATATTTTGCTCAATGGGGCTTATCTTTTCTGATGAAAGGAGCTACACATGTGCTTTATCCTATAGTATCCCTTAACCCGTGTGTGGGTCGTAAGAGTGCCATCGCAGACTGTCCAGACTGAAGCAATTTGTCCAGGTCATGTGCTGCCCTATAGGAGTTGAGGAACGACAGGCCAGTCCATTCCTTGATGTCGTCCTCCCATCTCTTCTTTTGCCTCGCTCTTTTTCTTACTCCCTGGACTGTGCCTCGCATTTGGTCCTTGCCAGTGACCCTAATTTCAGCTTCAAACACCCGCGGTCGTGTTATGCTGCTGTAAAATATTATTTATAATTAGATCATTGTCAAAACTATTCGCTGCGTCTGAGCTTGGTTTTTAGTTTTCTTATGTAGGAATGATTAGTAACCTCCATCGTGTTCTCACAGAGGGCTTGGTTGAACTTCGGGTGGTTTAAAAGGGGGATGGGGGCAAGGGAGGGAGAAAAAGCTGCTCGTTGCTACGTGGTTTATTAAATATATTTAATATCCGCCAAAAATGATTCACCAAAAGAAGAGTATTGATGCAGCTTTCCTGATAGAGTTTAATATTCATAAATTTAACCTTTTCCCCCGAAAGCTCTAAATGCGCAGATGTATTAATTCTGTTAAATAAAAATCAATATCAAGCGTTCGGTTCGATTTAAGTGCATTAAAGGACATCAAATTTGCGGATGCAAAGTGAATTATACATGTGTTTTCATCTTCTCTTGATCTTCGGCTCCCGTTACATTATTAGCTGGCGATGGCATGGAAATGTTTTTATATTTTGAAAATTGGAAACGGTTTTGTTAAAGTTAAAACTGAAATCACGGTGAAACAACTAAAAGGCTGGTCGAATGCCAGGTCATTAAAGCTCCACGCCGACCAACATACAGTTTTGTTGTTTTCACACATTTTGGGGACACTTTACTTTTTAACTTATGGCGATGTCAGTTTAACTTTTCAGAAATTTTGAGAATACATTAATAACTAGGGATGTACCGGATTTCGGCAAAAGCGTAATCCGGCCATTTTTTCAAATCTGACTCCGGCAGGATTTCATTTCATTAATACGTCTAAACCCTGCTCCGGCCGAATTATTTTAAAAAAAACCAATCCGGTACAGCCCTATTAATAACACAGTATTGCACTGAATTGAAAGAGTAGTGAGTGCTATGTTGAGGATACACTTTAAATTTGTATATCACTGTATTAAAAGAGTACATAGCTTTATGCTACACTCAATGTGTTATGTTGAGAACGCACTTTACAATAGTATATCACTGTATTAAAAGAGTACATAGCTTTATGCTACACTCACTGTATGCCATATTGTGCTCGCTTTTTTTTCCTACAGCTTCCACTTCCGTCTTGGTCCTTTCAATAAGACCCACCCACTCGCGCTCCCAATTCCCTCAGTGTCACTTCCACGAGTACTTCAGACACTCTTTCGGTCTGAGACCAGGTGCCCTCCTGACTTCCTCGGGTAACAGTTGGGAATCAGCGGTTGGCACGAACTCCACGGTTTAGAGTCTGAAAGGGAAAGTTTGTGGGTTTTTTAAAAAAAACCTACTACTTATAGCCTTTTGAGATTTTTCGTTTATGTGTTTCATAGTGAAATCATCAGCTATAAATAATGAACTGTGATGTACTAACTAGTGAGACTGTTTTTTTTAAACACGTTAACTTCCCACTACAACCCCCCCCCCCCCTTATTTTTTAAAAATCCTTTACATTAACTCGTGGTGTCTGCTTGCTTGCTTGAGTGCCGAAAAAACTTTGGATTGATTTTTAACCCACTGCCCCGCATGCGGGCGAGCTGAAATTAGCAGACAGACTCGTGCCGATGATAAAAATGATGTATCAAACATTCAGATCGATCGAATGTACTGTAATTAAATTAATGAATGTTTAAATTATCTTTATTTATGTCTATGTAACATGTTAATTTTTGTGCTTGAGTAGTGCTTATTATGTATTATATTAAAAAACCTTTCCTGTCGCGCCATAAGGTGCGTATTATATTGACAATACTTTCTAAAAATATATTCCCGATCGGTGCGCATTATATTAAAAATGTTTTACGAGACGTAACAAACATTATGTATTTTAGGATTGTCTTGCGCTGCGTATTATAATGAAAACTAGATTGTGCCGGGGCGCCTGCGGCGCCCCCTTTTTTTAGGGCGCCTACGGCGCCAACCTTTTTTAAAAGCCCAACTAACTTGTCCTTTTTTGATAAATACGAAATATTAAACTTTCTGAAATGTACGCAAAGTATTTAATAATAGGGGTTGTATTTTGCGCACCGATGCACACCAAACAATGACGTCATCATATTAAATATTTTTACAGCGCTAATCACCACACGATTTTTCAACTAACTGCTGTAGACTGTCGTACATCGCTCCTCAGCGTTCCAGATCCAGTGACTTGGACTATTATATTATTTATTCTTTTAGTTATGTCTCGTTTATGAAGGATTTGTAGTCAAAAGACGTGTTTTTTTATATGTTTTTTATTTTTATTAGTGTTTATGAAAGCTGTTTTTTTGTGTCTCATATTTTGTGTTCTTTTTGCTATCTATTGGCGAGCTATTAAAATCAGTGTTTGTAATGATGTTTAGAGGGGGGGGGGGAACTATTATTTTTCTTATTGGGCCTTAATAGTGTAAGTCTTTAACGTTATTTGTTCGTCAGTTTTCTATTGATGGGTGCCATTAAAAGACCTTAAGGTTGTAAGAAGTTCGATGAGGTCTGGTCCTCCATTGACAATGGACGGATCAATAGCAGCGCGTTCTCCACCCCTATCTCTCTGTGACGTCTGTCTGTTCATGATGCTATCTGTTTCCAATGCAATTATTTTGGCGCGATCTCCCGGAAGATACCGATGCCGAATGCGTGTTTTTGTTTTCTTGATCCGACGCGCAGTTTCCATGACATATTGCAAATCAATCTTTAATATGGGCTCGTATGCTGGGACAAAGTCTGGAAGAGGTGGGATAAACAATGTCCTGGTGCACTCTTGGCCCTTACACAGCGACCACCAATGACGGGAATAAAGCGCTAATATCTTTGACAATTTTACGATGGGAATTACCTATTTAATATCTAAGTCAAGTTTTTACATATTTAACATTGAGAAATGTTATGTTCATATTCATATTCATTACGCCTGTCTACCTGGCTGATTCTCACGCATGAGTCCTCGTCTGTAAAACGCTTGCTGCAACCTAACGGTTTGGTTGAATGACTTCTGCTCAAATGAAACTAACTGCAATGCAATGGTCTAAAGATGCGCACATACACCGTTATGTGAGCGCTTATATAGATCTATTCCTTGTATAGCCCGACTTTTATTTTAATAAGAATTTGGTAAGCTATGTGACTATGCGAATATCACCAAGTATTATATATTTACTTCCTGTTAAAACCTCACCATTCTGTTTTATCCACTGGAGTCCGTCCATGTTTAAAAAAAAAAATAATAAGTTGTTTCTGGTGAGAAACTATTTTTAAAGTTATTCCCTTGCTTTATTCAACAATTTCTTATAAATGCCTTGTACAGACATAATTCGAAACAGGAAAATTTCTTGTTATATACATTATAAAAGCAATGTGAAAACAAGAAATATTTGATCCAATTAGAAAATCAACTATAACTTTATCGTTCCAAATGGACCATGTCAAGGTCGAGACACCAGCTCGCTGTCAAACATGGATGCTTTTAGCTAAACCCCTGACTTGAACGGAACACATTGAATAATTAGATTACAAGGGATCGAGATTTCTATTAAGATTGTGACTCGGAGACCATGTCAAGGTCGAGACACCAGCTCGCTGTCAAACATGGATGCTTTTAGCTAAACCCCTTACTTGAACGGAACACATTGAATAATTAGATTACAAGGGATCGAGATTTCTATTAAGATTGTGACTCGGAGTTCAATTTTTCTCCCATGCCATCAATAGCTTTTGGTTAATTTCAACGAGATGTAAACATGTTGTTGGGTGATTTCAAGGTCAGCATGTCAGCCACCATCAGCCTATCTGGGGTCAATGCTGGCCTTGGCGCGCCACACTTTTCGTCACCCGATATCCACAAATAGACTTCAGTTTTACGATAGAAGAATTTGTGATCATTTCACCATTAGTTCTATCATATTTGTGTCAAATCACTACGGTATGGCGAGGAGTTTTGCTTTTTGGAATATTCCATTACCATCTATAAAAAAAATTTGAAATTCCTTATCGACACTCAGGGGCGTCACGGGGGTTGGTTTGACCCTCTCGCGACCTACCCCATAGACCTCCTCTCGCGACCTACCCCATAAAGCTCCTCCTCGCGACCTACCCCATAGACCTCCTCTGAGTCTGTCACCACTTGTGATGTGTCACATGATGCGGTCCGCACCCGCCAGAGTGACGCCTATGCCGACACCAACGAATGTAAAATGTTAATTTTTTGCAATAATTTCTAAACACATAAAACAAAGTTCCCGACTGGGAAGGAATTTCAGAGGTGTATGAGTATAACAGCACTATCTCGTTTGGTGCGTAGTATAACAGCACTATCTCGTTTGGTGCGTAATATAACAGCACTATCTTGTTTGGTGCGGAGTATAACAGCATTAATTTGGTGTGAAGTATAACAGCATTAATTTGGTACGAAGTATAACAGCATTAATTTGGTGCGAAGTATAACAGCATTAATTTGGTGCGAAGTATAACAGCATTAATTTGGTGTGGCGTATAACAGCACTACCTCGTTTGGTGCGGAGTTTAATAGCATTACCTCGTTTGGTGTACACTAGCTAATTTATTTCCTGCAACTTAAATGTTGTTAAAGTAGCTAATCGAAGGTGTGATAGTGTTAGGGCGTTCACATTTTAGTCATGTTCAGAGGAAATGAGACACAAAAAGTATATAGCCTTTAAAAGTTTAAACCAAAAAAAAACCAAAAAAAAAAAAAAAATGTTTTTTAAAACATTTAAGCATTATAATTTTCCGTCATGCTATTATCAGTTTAAACTGATGTTGAAGTTCTCCTAGGAGCTCATTGAAAACCTTTCAGAAACTGCGAGGCTTAAATTTTTGGGATTACCAGACGTCTATTGTAATTTATCAACGTTCAACCAACGTTGAGACTATACTTACGTCTAAGTAACTATAAGAGTGTGGGACTAAGTCAAACATTTTTAGGGCCTAGTAGAGCAATCCTTAAAGGTATGTCAATGGTTGTAATGATGGACCGTGCGGGTTTCAAGATTGTGGGATTAAGTCAAATATTTTTAGGGCCTATTACAATAATCCTAAGGGGTATGTCAATGGTTGTAATGATGGACCGTGCAGGTTGCAAGAGTGTGGGACTTAGTAAAACATTTTAGGGCGTAGTATAATAATCCTTAGAGATATGTCAATAGTTGTAATGATGGATCGTGCAGGTTATAAGTGGCCTCGTGGCCTTAAAAACGCTTGATTGAAATTTAATTTCAAACACATTGTGATCTGATTTCATGAACTTTATGGATCAAATTTGACTTCATCATTCAAATACAACTCAACATTGAAACAGTCTATTTTTTAAATAACAAAAAGTGGCACCTATTAAGTTTAAAAATACACGTTCCACGAAAGCTTTATTCATGATTCATCTTCTAAATTGTCTGTGTGCTTGTCCTTTATAGCTGACTAAGCCATTCATCCGATCGTCATGAAAGTGTTTGTGACTGTTGAGTATGCTCCCGGGATGGTAACTGGCAATTTTTGTTTTCAAAATTTAACAATCATGGGGCGCCATAAAGTCATATTTTGCTAATATCAGCTATATAAAAATAGTTTATGCGCTAGCAACTGTCTAAATTGATGGATCTTAACCAAGCTTTGTATATAAACATTTGACAACCAATATTAAAATACTATAGGGCACTGAACTCCTAATGACCATTCTTTTGGGGCTGGGGGCCCAAAATGCCTTTTTTTAAAAAATGTGTAAGACTTTATTCCCCATTGAATTATTAGCGATCTTGAAATATAATAATAAATGCATCCATTTTTATCCATATTGAAATAAACAGGTGTTTTGAACTTTATATCTTGCCCTGAATATGAGCCGTTTTTTTTTCTTAAGTGAGCTTTATAAAAAATTAGCTACTGAGTAAATGAATGGATCTTAACCAAACTTTGTGTACAAAAACTTGTAGCCCATATTAAAATAATTAAGGGTACTGAACTTGTAATGTCAACTTCCCAATGTCTTTTTTCGTATATGTGTAAAATATTTTTCCCATTCACTTTTTAACGATCTTGAGAAATAGATCCATGATGAAACGGAATTAAAATCAACAGGTTTTTCAAATTGATATATTTCACCAAATGGGCCCGGGGGCCCCTTAATGTCGTTTTTTCCTTTAGATAATGAAAAAATAACTGAATTTTTACCAAACTTAGCATTTAAAAACTTACGAGCCTATATTGCATTTTTATAGGGCACTGAACTCGTAATGTCCATACCCTCGAAGCTGGGGGCCCCAATAGTCTTTTTTACTTAACGTTAATATTTATATTCCCCATTCAATTTTACACGATATTGAGAAATATATTTCGAGTACAATGGCATTGAAAAAATAAATTATCACTCATTTTTGGGCCAGGGCCCTTAATATCGTTTCTTCTTTTGTAAGCATTTTAATTATTAATTTATTTATTCGTTTGTTCTGAAACTTGGACTTTTTTTGTACACTGCCGCGAAGGTTTCTGGCATAATGTTTTTTAAAACATACCACTCATTGGTTTCTTTAAATGTATTCATTTTTACTGAGATCGTTGCAACGCACGACGGGACTGCTGGTAAACAATGAAAATTGATTCAGTATTTCAGATGTTGTTAATATACATTAAAGTCTTAAGTCTGGATATCTATCTATCTATCTATCTATCTATCTATCTATCTATCTATCTATCTGTCTGTCTGTCTGTCTGTCTGCCTGCCTGCCTGCCTGCCTGCCTGCCTGCCTGTCTGTCTGGCGTTCGATCGGTTGGTCGGTCGGTCGGTCCGTCCGCCCTCCCGTCCGGCCATCTATAAATTGTTTAAATATATTTCACCCCACGTTTCTCGTATTCTTACTTTAGTTTAACACTATAACTTGAGGGCTATGACGCCGTTAAGATATACAGCTACAGATAAACCAAGGGCACAAAACATTTTAAATGTAATTTGATACTTTTATCATGGAAACACTCAACACAACACTTACAGATAAAATCTGTTTCTGGAAGAAGAACAAAATTTCGTTTGGATTGTTTGCGAGAAAAAATACAAACATAACTTTCATGTTTCAATCTCCATAAAAGGTCTGGTCCGTTGTTATGATACACAATGCTGATTCTCCTGATATCCGTTGCAATGTTTTCCACAAGGTCCGGAAGATGTATCTATGGAACGATCAGTCCCCTCGCTGGCCCTGGATGTCGGTGAACATCGTTGGAAGTGTAACCACAGCTTAAGCACAGCAAGAGCTGAGGATTTCCGATCGATTTCCTCATAAACTTTTAATTGGTGCTTTAAAATGTGTTCCTACATGCACTCACGTATTCCCCTCTTCAGCCGGGCCCTGTCATGTTCAATTAGCACTTAACACGCCGCACAATCTCCGTCATTGAAATTCTCCATTAGCGGAAGTCTCCATCATAATTTTAATCAGTTTTCACTCTGGGATTTTTTAATAGAAATTTCAGCAAGAAAATGTTTTTTATTTTTGTTTTTAAAATCATTTTTATACAATTTTTAAAACTATTTTAAAGCCACATGAGTAATGTCATTGACATGTATAACTTTAGCTTTATGTACAGCTTTAAACTTCAATTACTTATTGTCGATTTAAATTAAATGGATCGACTAGTGTGAGTGCAATTTATAATTGAAAGTATTAATAAATTGCCTCTTTAATTTCAATGTTTTAGTAGTTTCTGTTTAGAAACGCAATGAGTGTCTTCATATAGACCAAGCAAAAAATATAATGTCTACTAACATAACATGGCATCTTGGTGTCCAGTCATTTTATTACACAGTATGAGAGTTTTTTGCCCCGTCTATATGAAGACCAAGCAAAAACAAAACAAAAGCTCGTAATTTGTACCAAAATGACATGACATCTTGAATCTTGGACCATGAATGTATGTTTGTCTTTCATTTTGGAACGCACGGCAATTGGCTATGTCAACAGACGTTCATCAAGTTTGTGTGTCAACTCTGTCTTCACTTTTGGAACACAAAACACTTGGCTTTGTCAACAGACGTTCTTCATGTTTGTGTGTCAACGCTGTATTTCCTATTGACTATGTAAAAAATAAAACACCCCAGAAATAGCTCAACTATTTGATTTCATTTACTTTCTGAGCTGACTTTTAAAACATCTCACGAAAGATAAGACTTGTAAAATGTGTTTATAAAAAAAATAATCATATCATTTATTTCATCCCTTCACTTTCACAGTGGTCGTTCGTGACAGCTGTAAGCTTCACCTGTTTGTCTGCCAGGAATCTTGTCAGCTAAATAAAACAATCTTTTTAGTTTAAAAAAAATGTGTCTTGGCGTTTGTCAAATGAGTAAAGATCTAGTCTTCTAATACGATCATGAATTAGAGTATTTTTTTTTTGAAAAGCAGACCTTTTCTTTGGGGTTTTTAAATTTGTATTATAAATATTAACTTTGCTGCACATTTTTTCGCCTTCAAAATTATTTAGTTTCAAAAGTTAACATTCATAGCAAACTTTTTAACATAACAATTCGATTAACGAGATATTCAAAATGAAGTACTTTTTTTAAAAACTGATTTTTTTAAAACCAACGAATGCATTAATAATGACATCTTCCATCAATAATGACATTTTGCATTAATAATGACATCTTGCATTAATAATGACATGTTGCATTAATAATGACATCTTCTATTACTAATGACATCGTGAATTAATAATGCCATCTTCAATTAATAATCCCCTCATTATTTCTAAGAAATAGTAAACGTATCGGCCAAAAACAATTATTATCATTTTTTTTGCCAATATACTTACAGTACGGGAGGGCGGGGTCGACATAATTTGGGGTAGATCAGGGGTCTCCATACTTTTTCCGCAGGAGGGCTGAATTAAGTGTCGAACAGCAGTTTTGGGGCCGACTACTAACCCCCGACTAATAAGTTTTGTGATAAACTACAGGTAAAAATAGTATCTTTTTTTAGTGATTAAACGGTCTCCAGGGGCCGGATGAGAGCACCTCGCGGGCCGCATCAGTCCCGCGGGACGTAGTTTGGAGACCCGTGGAGTAGAGTAAAGGCGGTTGAGCATTGTGCTAGCCACGCAATCCCTTCGCATGGCGTGGCCACAGAAACATGTGAACGCCGATTCACTTGCCCAATAGGCGGGCATGGTCTGAAAAGGGAGCTCTTCACGTTTAACCTTTAGCGATAATTAAACATTGTTTAATTTTTAAATGGTAAAATGTGGGTGTTTAAATTTCAGGAACAGAACTGAAGACCTTAAGGGGAAGAAACGGTTCTGTGACATTTTTTAATTTCTTCTAGTTATCCCTGTACCTGATGGAGGATCAAAAATAGTATGTTCTCAATAGGCCTGTCAACGGGTACCCGTGAAAATGTAACTTCAATGGCTATATTAATGGAGGCCAAACTTCGGTTCCCATTCGTTTTTTTTTTCGTTTTTTTTTTTTTTTTTTCTTTGCGAAATAATTTTTCAAATGAAAATGTTTGTTTGAAATAAATGCAGTAAATTACAGTTAAGGAGAAATATCTGTCAACTGGAAATGTATTTTGATATATCTTTTTCTCTCGACTTGAAACAAATCGCAAACACAAGGTTTTGGCGCTTTAAAAGAATCATATTGATAAGGAAAAAAATTATCTGCCAAAAATAATAATGTTAGATAATATATATAAACACCCAGTGGTGTGGTTCTGTATGTTTGTAACGTAACGCTGAGGAGCGATGTACGACAGTCTACAGCAGTTAGTTTAGTTGAAACGCTGAGGAGCGATGTACGACAGTCTACAGCAGTTAGTTTAGTTGAAAAATCGTGTGTTGATGAGCGCTGTAAAAATATTTAATATGATGACGTCATTGTTTGGTGTGCATCGGTACGCAAAATACAACCCCTATTATTATTATTAAATAAATACTTTGCGTACATTTCATAAATTTTAATAATTCGTATTTATCAAAAAAGGAAAAGTTAGTTGGTCTTTAAAAAAAAGGTACGCGCCGTAGGCGCCCAAAAAAAGGGGGCGCCGCAGGCGCCACGGCGCCTGGCACAATCTAGTGTTAGATATAAAAGCGGTGGTTTGTTAGTAAAAAAAAAATCCCTTCTGTGACAGTAACTTCGCTTTGAAATACGCCGATTGATACTAGCTAATGTTGTTTATCTACCCCCCTCTCCTCCCTTCATTCATATAACCCACAACCCTTGCATTTGCGTGTGCTTCTTGTGTGAATTAACACGTGTTGACCTAGAAAAACTGATGTACAAGGTTGTCAGTATTTAAAGTTAATAAATTAATCAGTTGCTAACAATTTAAAATGGGTAAGTCGTCGGCCGTGGGGCGGGACTGCATAGAGATAAATGAGGCCGTGTTTGGTTTCGTTAATAAAAACATCCCTGCTTTAACATTAAAGTTACTTTGAAATACGCCGACATAGGATTTTCGTTTGTAGACGTTGTTTATCTACCCCCTCTCCTCCCCCCCCCCATTCGATTGTGTTTTGCGTGTTCGTTACGAGTGCCTCCAATTTAAAAAAAAAAATAATACACCAAAATTTGTAATTTTTTTTAAAAAATCAATAAATTAGTTACTAACAGTCTAATAAATAAAATGACGTTTTGCACCTACGGAGGAGGCGATCATACATTTGTGACGAAGGGGGTGTGTATTTTAGAAATGTGACGTCACATCAAAACGTGCAACTTAAAATGAAAGTTCCACTTAAAAACTTGAATGCTTATAATTTGTTTATTGACGATTTACATGGATTTACACGTGTATCGATTTAATAAGAGTTCAACATCACATTAAATACAAACTTAAGTGACAATAAAGTTATTTCACGAAGGCTCATTTTCAAAAAGGGGGTACGGCTTTTATGGGGGGGGGGGGGGCGGCGGCTGCAAATCTTTGTTCTAAGGGGGTTCTAAGTTTTTGTGACAATGGCGGGAGGGGGGTATAAATCGGCCAAAATCACGTGACGTCACTCTTAGACGTCGGCCGTGTGGTTACTGTGAGAAATAAGGTGCATGGAAGGTGGCTAGGTTGCATAGTATAGCTGTATGACGGGGAAAATTATGCGATGTTTTGAACGGGTAACCCGGG
>MUZC01000009.1:85183-97780 GCA_002072015.1 Radix auricularia
TATATATATATATATAAACAACGCATGATTTTCTTTTTAATATCTTTAAAACCGTCCATTTTTTAAAATGCTGTGCACCATACAGTTTAATTTTTAAAAAATATTACTTTTTCAGACCGAATGTCACTATCAAAAATGTTGGGATGCTATCCAGAATCCCATGGTGCTTTTGATTGTGAATCCCCTGGAAATACATTTATTTGTCGTAATACATATCAGAATTTGCATCAGGATAAGTTAATTCCGTGAAATGTTTTCACGGATTAAGTAAAGGATTCCATTTCAGTCAAAAGAGTCAAGTGTTGCCTTGTCTCCTACCGCCCCCACCTCCCCTTCCTTGTATATGTTATTATAGGACCTCGTCATGCCGATATAGCCTGCTTTTATCCGTTGTTAACAAAATAACTTGAAACTCCTGAAGTCGAGAAGTTATCACCGCGGCCATGGACGTTATCAACGTTGAGCGCATTGGCGTGTAATGGAATCCCAGGCACCAGATTGTTTGATGTCCAATATTGACTTTTAGTTTTTTAGTTTAATTTAGATAGCTCGCCATCGGCTGATGCTATCATTGCCTCATCTAGATTGCCCCAACTGCTGGCATTAAATAAAAAAAATTAATATGGGTGAAGGCTATATTTTTTTAATAAGAATAGAGAGAGAGATTATTTTTTTTTATTACTTGTTTCGTTTCAGAATAACGTTGAACATTAGCCGTATTGGATTTGTTTGAGGATGATTGGCTTCCCCTGCACTACGGCGGATGTACATCTGAGAGAGATGCATCGATATCGCTTGAATTTCTGAATTACTGGACCATTCGCTGCGAACCGAGTTCAACGCAGGATTTGATGACGTTATTGACCCCAGAAATTTCCCAAACCTCTCACGCTGTTGACTTGGGTGTTAGCAGCGGAGGGACTCCCTGTGTGCAGACAGCCATCTTGACCTCTGAACTCCAATTGAAGTGCGTGCAATAATTGAGAATGCCATCTCATTGATACCGGGATCTCGGAGTTACACTTTAAGAAAAATGTCCTATCGTCGAAAAGGAGATGGACCCTGCTGTTGAAACCTGCAAACACTGCTTGCCGACGTCATTAGATGTAAGTAGTCTTCAATTTTTTTTTGTTGATTGTATTTAATGTGGGAAATCGTAAGGAATTGCTGTCTAATAGTTTATAAGTGTGTGCAAATAATAAAAACATATTTTTTTTACCTTAAAAAGCACCCCCCCCCCCCCCCGGGCATAAGAAAGAAAAGGAAAGAAATGATTGGAAATTAGAAAATTTTTATGACTGCTGGATTAATATAGGGTGTGAGCGTGCGCCCTTCTTATTGCATCATTGAGACAAGTAATATTTTTAAGTATATTGATGGTATCTTAGATCAGTGCTTCTCAATTTTTTTTAGCATGTTGGATGGCCGGAGTTTTTCCATTGCACCGGTGACCTGTGAACTATTTTCCCTGTATAGACGTGGTAGTGACATTAGCCTTCCACATAGCCTACACCCCTAAAACATTTGGCATGAATTCGTTTAGTTAAATGCTACATGTCATCCAACAATTTTGAAAAGAATAATCACTTGTCTTCACTGGTCTTGATGGTCGTGGGCGATGACTACTTTACTTCCCCTAATGGGCCGTCTATAAATGATGTCACGTGTTTTAGGCCGATTTTTACCACACCCCCCCCCCCCTTGCTCACACTTCGTCATAAAAACTTATACCCCTCTCCAATATGACGTAACAAAGTTTTGACCCCCCAACCCCCAAAGCCATACTCTCTTATTGAAAATTAGCATGTTTCAAATAACTTTTTGTAATTTAAATATGTATAGACTATAGTGTAAGTCTGCACTCTAATATCGTAACATGTGTGAAGCCATTCAAATCAAAAATTTAATTTCAACTTTTATTTAAAGTTGCTTGGTTTTGAATTGACGTCACATTTCTAAACATTCCCTCCTTCTCGTCACACATCGTTACAAATGCGTGACCTCCCAACCCCCATAGACGCAGGACGTCATTTATAGACGTCCCAAAAGCTCCTTATGGTCAAAGACACTATGAATTGATTTCTAAAAATGTTGCTTTACAATTAAAGGTGTCAAATGTTGGGCCTCATTTTTACTAATTTTTTTTTCAAAAAAAAATCAATATTAATACTCAATGACTGTCCCTATGATTATTTGAGTAGCAAAGTCGTGGACCTGTGCCTGTCCGTGGGCCATCCGCTGCCGTCCGCGGGTCACCGCTACCGGTCCGTGGGCCATCCGCTGCCGGTCCGCTGTAGATATCAAGAAAGGACTGAAACTCTAATTATAACCTTCCATTTGCAACCAATAATACTAACCCTATGGAATGTGTCGATTTTTATTATTAGCTAATAAATGAAAGAAATAAATTGAAAAAAGTACATTTCGCTACGAGGTTACTACAGGGAAAATAGTGCACCGGTCTCTGGTGCAATGAAGCTAATTCCTGCCAGTCCGCCATACAAAAAAGTTTGAGAAGAACAGTCCTGTATGACATGGCTTATCAGTTATTTAAATATTGATGGTGTCTTGGATGAAATGGCTTACTAATTTTTTAAAGTATTGCTAGTGTCTTAGTTGGTGGGGTTGGCCAGTTATAGAAACAGTGCCGATGTACTCATTTAGCAATACAATTCGACCACTGGTATCAAGCATAATGTTCTTTGTTCCGAAGAAACTAGCTCCTGGCTGACCTTTTAGCGTTGAGTTGAAAAGGTCAATTACTTTTTTTTTTCTTTCTATTTTTGGGACATCTTCCATTAGGTTGGCTATTTAGGCTACATGAAATCCTATACGTTTACATGTCATCGCTCTAATTGCCCTTCTCCATTCCCTACATTTTTCGCACCATCTTTTATAGTTTTCGTCATGATAGACGTTCAAATTTTTACTAGCACTGTGTGGCAGACCTATAGTAAAATAAGCTTTAACTTGTCATTCCGCTGATATACGTGTAGTTCAACTTTTGAGAGCACCTATCAAAATGTGTCAAAATTTAAAGGAAAGATTCACATGATGATAAATTGGTGAGAGCGTCATTTAGCTCTTAACACGCCAGCATCTCAGGGTCATCCAAACATCTGAAGGCATTATAATGATATGATCTGATAATTATCGCCACTGGTACCTTTTGCTGACAAATTGTCGCCGTTTCTAATTCCAAATGTATTCATTGATACTGACGCAGTTCACTCTAATTGAGTTTATATGTTTGTTGTTAACGAAAAAATTGAAAACCTTTTTTTTTCTCATTGTGAATTATATTCATTATAATTATAAGTACATTACAGACCTGTTACAGTGGTGGGTCAGGGGTGATAATGATAACATGACAACCATAATGGAAACTTTCGAGATCTTCAATACATTACTCTGTGCATTTGGTTGACAGTTATAAAATACTTGAGACATTTAAAGAAAGAAAAGAACTAAAAAGCACAAAAACTCACAAAATATGACAAGATAGTAAATGCCAGCATAGCTTGCCGCAACAGCTCACTGGACATTGCTCTTGAAGTTTAAGTTGGAGCTTTATCAACTTAAACTTCCGAGAATTAAAAGATTCCTGGTCATAAAAACCCCTAGTACATAAACATTCATAAATACATATAATTTTGTCGAGATTATATTTTTGGACTTGTCTTCACATATCATTATGCATAGTTTGCAATGTATGTCCCGTCCGTCCCGTCCGTGACGTTACTATCTTTAGAAAGCAGCGCACCAAAAATAATTATTTTCGAACGTCCGCATAAAATGGTTCATCTGGAAATAAATGAATAAAATAAAAATTAACAAAATAAATGAAAGTTTTATATTACATTATCTTTTTTTATCTGATTGAAATATTGTTCAAAATAAATAGTTTGCAGCTGAAATATATATTTTTTGAAAACGTCCGTAATTTTTTACTGGTGATGCCCTAGTATTCTATAAATATGTGTCCTTTATCAAATAAAGTAAAATCTAATTTATTTGTAATAACCTAAAGTTTTTATATTTTAAAAAAAATCTTTAATTTCTATTTAACTCACTTTACTTTAAACCTTTCCAATCAGACTACACACCATTCCAATCAGACTACACACCATTCCAATCAGACTATACACCATTCCAATCAGACTATACACCATTCCAATCAGACTATATACACCATTCCAATCAGACTACACACCATTCCAATCAGATAATAGCTTTCTCTTAGGGTTATTATCAATGTAAACTGTATTCACTCCGTAGATATTCCAAGATACCCCAGTACTCTCTGTTGACTGTGTGTAAATGACAGCGAAAGAACATCATCATGCACGTCCATTTCGAACAAAACACGTGCACACGAACAGACTCGAACTTTCTGTCACTGTCATGGATGGGCAAGGTGCCCGAGGACCTGCCGGAGGAAGGCGGCGGTTGGAAGCTGAACCGCGCGCAGTATTACGTGGAGGGCTGGCTGGCAAGTGGCAACGCTCGCGGCGTTGTGGGCGTGACGTTCAGTACAAGTCACTGTCACAAGTATGACGCCCCGCCCAGGTCGAACTTTAACCTACGTGGACATCGAAGTGAGGTGAGTACCTAGTACCTATGGATGTATCTTTCCTCTGTGCATATGTCAAGCTGTCTCTTCCCCCCCCCCCACCCAAAAAAAAATAAAAAAAAATAAATAAAATCTTAAAAAGTATAAACATGTGGTCCAAAAAAAAAAAAAAGGAAAACGGTGAATCTAGGAGTGAAAACTCAACACTTAAAGGTAAATAATGTTATTTCTGCAGCATAGAAAACCTTTTTGCTAGGCCATGAACCTCCAAACGAAATCAATGACTTAACCTCGAACGGACGCTGCTCATAGCTTCGCATGGTGGCTCAAAGACTCCTATCCCAAACCTTTCTTTGTAGTCATTAACTAATGTTAATTGCTTATGGTGATCCACCCCTCCCCCCTTGAACGTTCGGAGATAGTGTGGCATGCCATCGAAATCATGAAAGTTTGGCAACTAATATGGCTTCACTTGTGTAAGGATGTCTCGTCCACTTTGCCCTCCTAAGGGTTTTTTCTGACTTGGAACCACACTATTCTCCGTAACAATTAACCCAGACCTAGAGACTTTGCAATCGGCTTTTAAAACTGCATTATCGTCTTCATAAGAAGCACGCAAACTGTAAAAATACAAAAATACAAATAAAAATACTTTCCCTACATGTGTTGTTTCGATCTGTTCAAAGTTTCGTGTAAAGAAAAATTTAAAAAAAAACCAAACAAACAGAGTGATATGTAGGTACTCTGTTACGTATTTGTGTTTGTTTACTATCTCGGGTTCACATAACTTCTGGTATATTTGTACAGCTCTTGTTAATAAATAAATAAAAAGAAGGTTTTGTGAAAGCCGTGCGTATTAATATCATTGATCCGAAATAAAGGGATTTCTCGTTGGTGTTCTTCGATATACATTACATAAAAGTTGATACACAACTGTCTAAAACTGACTCTCAGCCAAAATTATCTTATATTGGGTTTTTAAACAATTTAATTTTAAATGTGTCTATTTATTTTTAGAATTATGTTTATCAGTGACAAAAATGTATCTCGTAATAAATGATTTCTTAACTGTCACGGGGATTAACTTCAAATGTTTCAACGTTGTCAAAAGCGCCAGTTCGGATGTCGTATTGCGCCATCCTTTGATCAGATCACTCAGGTTCAGTGGCTCCAGTTTAATGCTAACTCTGGAGAGAGCCTCGGTGTCAGACCATTAACACTAACCATTGTATCGGTTGGTAGTCCCGTCATTCGGCCTTCGGGCTCCCTGGGCGGTGCTGACTTCGTGTTATTTCGGCTTTTACTACACCGGTATTGACACGTCCTGGTACATCGTAGGGCCAAATACTATCCACGTTTGATGGGTATCGATATTTCTTCCATTGACGAATGTATTTTTTTCCCTTCTATTACTTCGTGTACTTCGAATGGAGTCCTTTTTTGTGTGACTAGGTATCGATAACGCCCTTATTTTTTTACCACGTTTTATTACCACGTTTTTCTTAGTTTGCTTTCTTGTCTGGATGTTTGTCTTTCCGGGGCAAAAATTGAATTCCTTTTTTGAACCACTTCTGATCATCCAATTTTGATGAAATTTTGCATGCATACTTGATTCACATGACAATTTAATATTTCATTAATTATAGTACTCAATTCTACTTAATTATAGTAGAATTAAATTCTATTTTTCCTTATATGGAATAACTAATCAAATGTCATTTGAACCACTTCTGATCATCCAATTTTGATGAAATTTTGCATGCATACTTGATTCACATGACAATTTAATATTTCATTAATTATAGTACTCAATTCTACTTAATTATAGTAGAATTAAATTCTATTTTTCCTTATATGGAATAACTAATCAAATGTCATTTGAACCGGGGCAAAAATTGAATTCCTTTTTTGAACCACTTCTGATCATCCAATTTTGATGAAATTTTGCATGCATACTTGATTCACATGACAATTTAATATTTCATTAATTATAGTACTCAATTCTACTTAATTATAGTAGAATTAAATTCTATTTTTCCTTATATGGAATAACTAATCAAATGTCAATGATTTCTTGTGTTTTCCGGAAAATGTTTCGTTAAGTTTGGTAATTTTCTCAAAATTTCTTGAAATTTGAAAAATGTATGACCGTTAATTTCAAACATGAACAAATAAATAATATATATATAAAAAAGCTTTTTAAAACACCACGTTTTTCATTTGAACTAAAAAGTATAAAATAAAAATATTTTTAAAAAAGTTTTTAAGATACCACGTTTTGTGAACTAAAAAGAAGAAAATAAATTTTTTCTTGGGCTCTGTTGGAACTTCCCTTCCCCTGGGCTGAGCCAGAACTGTTTTGTTGGATGCACATTGTGGACATTTTGTACATACACACTCTTACACACCAAAATATTTTCGAACTAAAAACGTGGGGCGCATTCGGCTGAAATTAAATGAAGTATCATATATAGACTGTGGAGGAATTTGAAACTGAAAAGTTTAATGTAATAGCATTAATAGACCATTAAATGAAGTATCATATATAGACTGTGGAGGAATTTGAAACTGAAAAGTTTAATGTAATAGCATTAATAGACCAAATTTCAGCCGAATGCCCCCCACGTTTTTAGTTCGAAAATATTTTGGTGTGTAAGAGTGTGTATGTACAAAATGTCCACAATGTGCATCCAACAAAACAGTGGGTCGAGCACTGGTGTTGGTGGGTCGAGCACTGCTGTTGGTTGGTCGAGCACTGGTGTTGGTGGGTCTAGCACTGGTGTTGGTGGGTCGAGCACTGCTGTTTGTTGGTCGAGTACTGCTGTTGGTGGGTCTAGCACTGGTGTTGGTGGGTCGAGCACTGCTGTTCGTGGATTGAGCACTGCTGTTGGTTGGTCGAGCACTGGTGTTGGTGGGTCGAGCACTGGTGTTGGTGGGTCGGGCACTGGTGTTGGTGGGTCGGGCACTGCTGTTGGTGGGTCGAGCATTGCTGTTGGTGGGTCGGGCACTGCTGTTGGTGGGTCGAGCACTGGTGTTGGTGGGTCGAGCACTGGTGTTGGTGGGTCGGCACTGCTGTTGGTTGGTCGAGCACTGCTGTTGGTTGGTCGAGCACTGCTGTTGGTGGGTCGAGCACTGGTGTTGGTTAGTCGAGCACTGGTGTTGGTGGGTCGAGCACTGGTGTTGGTGGGTCGAGCACTGGTGTTGGTGGGTCGGGAACTGCTGTTGGTGGGTCGAGCATTGCTGTTGGTGGGTCGAGCACTGGTGTTGGTGGGTCGAGCACTGCTGTTTGTGGATCGAGCACTGCTGTTGGTGGGTCGAGCACTGCTGTTTGTGGATCGAGCACTGCTGTTGGTTCGTCGAGCACTGGTGTTGGTGGGTCGAGCACTGGTGTTGGTTCGTCGAGCACTGCTGTTGGTGGGTCGAGCACTGGTGTTGGTTAGTCGAGCACTGGTGTTGGTGGGTCGAGCACTGCTGTTGGTGGGTCGAGCACTGGTGTTGGTGGGTCGAGCACTGGTGTTGGTGGGTCGGGCACTGCTGTTGGTGGGTCGAGCATTGCTGTTTGTGGATCGAGCACTGCTGTTGGTGGGTCAAGCATTGCTGTTGGTGGATCGAGCACTGCTGTTGGTGGGTCGAGCACTGGTGTTGGTTAGTCGAGCACTGCTGTTGGTTAGTCGAGCACTGGTGTTGGTGGGTCGAGCACTGGTGTTGGTTGGTCGAGCACTGCTGTTGGTGGGTCGAGCACTGGTGTTGGTGGGTCGAGCACTGATGTTGGTTAGTCGAGCACTGGTGTTGGTTAGTCGAGCACTGCTGTTGGTTAGTCGAGCACTGCTGTTGGTTAGTCGAGCACTGCTGTTGGTTAGTCGAGCACTGCTGTTTGTGGGTCGAGCACTGGTGTTTGTGGATCGAGCACTGCTGTTTGTGGATCGAGCACTGCTGTTGGTGGGTCGAGCACTGCTGTTGGTTAGTCGAGCACTGCTGTTTGTGGATCGAGCACTGGTGTTTGTGGATCGAGCACTGGTCTTTGTGGATCGAGCACTGCTGTTGGTGGGTCGAGCACTGCTGTTGGTGGGTCGAGCACTGCTGTTGGTGGGTCGAGCACTGCTGTTTGTGGATCGAGCACTGCTGTTTGTGGATCGAGCACTGCTGTTGGTTAGTCGAGCACTGGTTTTGGTGTGTTGAGCACTGCTATTGGTTAGTCGAGCACTGGTTTTGGTGGGTTGAGCACTGCTATTGGTTAGTCGAGCACTGGTTTTGGTGGGTTGGTTTTGGTGGGTTGAGCACTGCTATTGGTTAGTCGAGCACTGGTTTTGGTGGGTTGAGCACTGCTATTTGTTAGTCGAGCACTGCTGTTGTTGGGTCGAGCACTGCTATTGGTTAGTCGAGCACTGCTGTTGGTTAGTCGAGCACTGGTGTTTGTTAGTCGAGCACTGCTGTTGTTGGGTCGAGCACTGCTGTTGTGGGTCGTCCAGAGATAATTTAATTTATTCTTGTAGGCTCGTGGGGCTAGGGGCATTTTTTAAAATTAAAAATTACTAAAGATTGGTTTTCAAATTTTATATTCGTAATTTTGACATTGCAGACTCTCTTTAGTTTGTATGTTGACATAATTTTACAATATATGTTGGATATTAAAACATATTATAATTTATATTCAATTTCGTGCTATTTAGTTTGCAAGTCAGTCTTGATAGTAATTTATAAAAGATTACAAATGCACATGCAGACGAACAAAAACACCACTTCAACATTTGCTATCTGTGCGAAGCAAGCAAATCGACTTTTGATGTGCACATAGATAAGTGTACAACTGACATCAGGCCCGAGGTACAACATCAGGCCCTATGCACAAATAAATCTTACTCGAAACAGAATATTATTAGTATTTAAAAAACGTTTAATGACCCTACGGTTAAAGGTAAATCGAAATCCCTCTGTAGATCTCTATAATTGTTTGAGAAAATCTGTTGATTCTTGGATTTCAATGAAAAACACTCCACTGTTTTCTCTAATTGAGAAAGTGGAAAGTACCTGTTTATCTTATATGTTACAGACGCTCCTTCTGTACAGAGGATTATTGGGTCCTACCGCGTGATCTCTGATATACAAGATGCTGTCAAGACATTTCAAGTGAAGTTGCGCTTATTTTATCGTTTATTGAATGTTTATCCTGTTGGGCCGAAACTTTATGTGTGATTTGAGTTTTTACCTGGTAGATTTGGACACCCATGAAAATTTTAAGGCCTGGAATGAAGATTTTGACGGTCATTTTGGCATGATGAGACAAAAATGTATTGTCAAGTGTACTTAACATATAATATGTTATTTCCATGCCGCTAAAAGTAAACGCGAAACCAAATGTCTATCGCATTCACCAGTTGTCAAGGAGTATTATTATAATTAAGAATCGTATTGACATGTCACCCACAGACTATAGGTGTATATTAGTTAATTAGATAATAAATAATGTCTTGACTGGTGCAGTGTCCTTTTAATCGATGTTAGCTTTTTAAAAATTAAAACAATATTACAAAAAAATTACTATTAAATTACAAAATGACTTGAACATTTCTTGATACAAAGTTCATCCATAATCCACAATAGATGTAAAACATTTCACTCATCCAAAGTTTAATACACTCCTGTCTAAAGAAAGATTCCAGATCGCATTAGACGTGTAATTAAATATCTCTCACTCAGAGGCGTCACTAGGGTTGGTGTCACCCGGGGCGTTAGCTCATGGTGTCACCCGGGGCGGTAGCTCATGGTGTCACCCCCTCACGATTTAATCCATAGAACTCCTGCGTGTTTTCCAGTGCCAAATAACGGGAATATATAGAATTTTATGGTCTGGTGTCACCCCCTTAATGGTGTCACCCGGGGCGGCCCGCCCCCTCCGCACCCACTAGCGACGCCACTGCTATCACTTCTTGGTTTCAGCCTAGCCGTCCAATCTGATCACATCAATCTCTGCGCATGCGCTCGATATCATCGTCTTTCTTATGTTCGTATTCCCAAAATAACATAATCATTATCTAAAAATAAACTCTATAACGGCTAACGTCCCACAGGTTATGAAAGCTAATGATGTTTAATGTTTACCATTGAAAGGACATTTCTTGTAACATATATTGGAATTGTATTTAGACATAGACATATATCATATCCTAACACCACTTCGGAACCGCCCCTCCCACAAACATACAAACATTCTAAATGCACAAGTCAAAGTTTGATATTGACAGACATAAATCATGAGTGCATACACTGTCTCGAAATTTTCCAACGAGATTCCGACATACCCCGAGTGTTCCATTTAGACTTTAGACGTTAACCACTCATCTAATATTCCGATTCTTTGCTTATAAAACTTTTAAGTATTCTGTACATCGTTGCTGCAGCTAATCAATATTCTATAGCATGCATTCACTAAGCCGGAGTTTGTGTGCAGAGACTAGAAAATGCCATCTATTGTATTTGTTTGATAAGTCATGCAAATAAGTTTTTTTTTGTAGATCTATATGTTTTAGAGCCTTGCTGTGATTATTAGTGTATACACGTGATGGAAAAAATGCGGGCAGTAGGAATAGTTTTTCAGTGAAGTGATGGCATGCCTTGAGGTAACTTTTCTATTCAATATTTAGTTATTTATCGTAAGGTTCTTCATAGTCGGACACTGTTGTTACTAAATGTGCGGAATTTTTCCTAAGAGACTATAATAAGCAAGGATTGATTTACATGGATTCTGTTCCTTCTCCCTAATAATTATCTTACTTTTTCAATGTGGATGGGTGGAAAAGGTGGGGGATGCGTAAAAACATTTAGATGTACAACTGTGCCCACGAGTTTATTATTTTGCACATGGACCAACGAATCCTAGCAGGAACATTGATTACAACTTTGAGTTTGAAATATTATAACCAAACTTTCCAGACAATATATATTGGGTAGGATAGTGCCATTGAAGTTAGCAAATGTATTTATTAAATAAAACCATCTACAAATAAACATATCAATTCATCTGTATATATATTTATAATCTAACAGTTACAGCTACTTTTCATTATTAAAAACTGTTAATATTTTTGCTAGTGTCACTCTCAGACTTGAGCTGTTAAAGTAAGCAAGGTGGTAAAAAATGCTTCAGACAGAAACTACAGAGATTTTTGTTTTTAAAATAATCAAAAAGCTCAATGCCTTTATCCGAAATAACTTCAGATTTGACTAAACCCACCCAGAATACGGCTCATTATACCCCATTACACATAAATAACAACCGGTAAAGTAATCCGCACGATACGTTTGAACTATAAGAGTGTTTGTGTAATAAATATCGCTAATCTTTTTTTCAAAGTGCGCACTTTGTTAATACTTGTATTATTTATAGTTACCTAAGACAGAAATGTGACACTACTGCTTTGTTCACATCGTTGGCTCCGTTCACAAGAACGCATGGATTACGAAACGTCCGTTTTCTGTCACAAATGCTTCTCCTACTCCGGTTCTTTATATCTTACCGAACACCCGTCTAATATACTTTCTCGTCAGCTTCGCTCTTCTGCGGACACGCGTATTTTTTTTAATGTTCCTTAGACACCCACTAAACATTTTATGTGCACCGAAGCAATTAAATTCTCCCATGACACATTCTTAACTTCATAAACTATATAGGCATTCAAAACTGCACTTAAAAAGACATCTTTGCAAGCTATCTTTTCCGGACTGACAAGCCTGGCTTTTCTTTGACCGATAAACAGTTTATATGTGCTGACCACATCCTTATGGGTCTTTTTCCCCTTCACTATCAAGTATCATTTTCCCAACATGTACATTAACATTTGAAATAGAAATTAATAATGAACTCTAGAAACCGTGCGCGATTCTTAAAAATAAAATAAAAATAACTGATTGTAGAATTAATTCTCATTGAATAAATGTGTTTCACACAGAAATATATTTCACACTTTTAGAAGTACGGGATTCTGACACATTAGGCATACGACTGCAGTTGGGGGGGGGGGGGGGGG
>MUZC01000009.1:97787-119670 GCA_002072015.1 Radix auricularia
GGGAGATGCGTTGATTTAAAGAAGGTATTACTGCAGATGTAATGATTATAATAAGATCGTTCTTCTGTTTCTGAAACAACACGCTTCTTTAATTGACCCTCATTAGCATTGCAGATAACTAATGTCAGCTTATGGGGGTGTGTTCTTACTGGGATGACATTTTTAAATACAATTATTTACTCTTACGTCAAGTTCGTTTAGCAAGTTAACCGTTAAATTATTAAGTGTTTTGGTCTCCGAGAAACAGGGCAAGGCCGAAATTGATTACTGCCAGCTTAATAAATCAGCAATAAATAACAAATGTCTTTGTTGGTGATTCTGTTTTTCGTTTACTGTTGGTTGAAAAAAAAAGGGGGGGGGGAGGAGAGGACTGGAGTGAAAACCATGGTAAACTGTAATTTCTTTTCCCCCACTGCATTATTTCGTTTGTTTCTATTAATCAGCTCGGTTCGATATCCAATTTAAGAGTCAGCCGAGGGGACAACAGCTGACATTTGTCTTCTCTTACTCCTCCTGTCCACAGGGGATGTCCTTTCTCAATGTGTTTGTTTACCCGGCCAATGGCTGGTCATGAAAGCTGCAAATGGTGCTGTAATGTGTCCTGTCAATTGATTGTGACGTGGCGGTGGGATGTAATGAGCACCCGTGTGTAGCACGATAGACAGGAGGGTTTCTAAAGTGGGCTACCGGACCCCTTGGTGTCGTTGTGTAACTTAGTTGATACATTTGGAACAAAGGAGATGACTTTCAGTGTGGACGCACTAAAATAGTAGACGAACTGTTTTAACGGCTTTAAATTGCACGAGGAAAAGACGGCCTGAAGAAGTAACGAAGGAGAATCAATGCTGCCATATGATTGACTTGATTTAGATGTTATTTTTAAAGCGAAAAATGAAGCATTCAATTTTTATTTTTGAAAAAAAAAACAGGCTTAAAATTACTTTCTTTGCTAAGACAGTGATTTGTCCCCGTGGTTAAAGAGTTCCCCACAATGTACCCACGCACGCCCACAAATAAAGAAATACATACAGTACTCATGTAGATTTTTTGAGCTGGTTTGGAGTTTTAAAATTTAAAAAAATTGCAGAACTAAATTTAAGAACAAAATAGACGTTATTTGTGAGATTCAAGAGTTTTAACTCTCAAAAGACTTCAGTTTTTTAACAAATTTTACGGTCCCAACGACACACCGTTTCCTAATTGGTGTCATTTATGTAATTTTGGAGCTATCTTCAAGTATTATATATCAATTTAAAGATATTTGAATGCTCTTTAATTCTGAATAGTTTTCATTCATAAATTATGTTAAATGGATTTTAAATATTTTTTTTACAACCAAATTTTTTTTTAAATTTCAAACAAAAACAGAACATTAAAATTTCTCAAAGAAGGAAAAAAATACATGCTCCCAAGTATGGAAATAAAAGTGCTATTTTATTATTATATATTCATTACTACAACTAAGATTCAAATTTGAAGAGAAAAGATTCATAAATAAAAAAGTTACAATTGCTTTTAGAAAAGATACAATTTTAGGAAACCTCGGCTAAAAAAAGCAAAAATTAATTTAAAATTTTTTTTTTAAAGGAAAAACGCATATTATATGAAAATATCTCTTTGCAAATTTAACCTAAATGAATTAAGTATATAAGCTTTGTAAAATAACTATTTTAGCATGGAAATTTGTCTTTAAATCATCATATAGACATAACCAAATGATTTAAAATATATAACTAAATACTGATGTAATTTTATGAAATTCTTGTTAACAATTTCTATTTTCATTAAAACACAAATATGTATCACAAACAACAAATCTGGAATGTTTTGAACACTTAACAACATTTTAACATGCAGTTCTTTGAATTCTCCATTTAACTTTGTCCTTCTCTTCGCAAATTTATAAACAATTAGCATTGTGAAAATTATACACAAGTGAAATTGTCTTATTGTTCTACCTTTGAACAGTTAGTAACTGATTATCCTGAACTCACCAATAATATAATAAATCTTGCACTTTGTATTTAAATAAATATACAGTAATCTCACTTGGCATAACTTGTCACATTTATTTTCAGTATAGGCATCGGAAATTTTCAGGAAACTCATTACTCCCTTCAATCTGTCCCTTGTTATAAAGGGCCTTGCCCAAAGTCAATTTTTAAGGATTACTTGACCATAGCCTTGTAATAAAAGCTTGAACAAGTCTTGCATACACTTGTAGGCCAATAAGTCTGTAAAATTCATCCTGTGGGAAGTCCTACAAATTTTTAAAAACAGACAGTTGGGTTTTTTTTGCTCATTGTCTTGCGCATATTTATTTGCGCAGGAACATATGTAATCAGACTCAATCAAATCTGAGATAAAATATAGTTTGAAAGTCTAATTGTCTCAGAAATCTCCTTATATCTTCTCTTGTTTTTACACCTGGGAGCTGCATACTAGGTACCCTCTCTGATGTAAATCCATTTGGAGCGCCAGTCTTTATCCTCACATCCAGAGCGCCAGTCTTTATCCTCACATCCATTGATCATTGATTCTGACAAAATATAATTTTTAAAAAAGATATATTAGTTTAGTTATAAAATAATCTATTGCATACATTCACATGCTAAATGCAAACAAAAATATAAGACATGATCTACTTATAATATGGTTTTATTGATGAACACTGAGCCTATCAAGTAACACAGCTGATCAATGTTTACAAAAATATCCATGGAAACGACATTGTTTACATATCACATTTGGGCTTACTGACAAAAATAATACACATATATTGTGATTTGTGCTACTTATTTCAATTTAAAAAAGTGTTTGCATGTATTCTTTGTATGTATATTAGGTACTAAAGCAAATATAATTAGTTATAATAAGCCGATTGTATAAATTCTAATACTAGTACATGAGAGACGACAAAATGTAAACAAACCTTGTAGCACAATTCTCTTGATAATAACTGTCATTTCCGTATCAGATTCTTCTGAGGAACTTTCTTCATCAAAATTATCTTCTAAGGAATAACTATATTCATCTTCACTATCATAATCTGAATCCAAATCCATGATAACAATGTTTTTGTCCGTAACAACAAGCTACTTGTGTGTACAAAACGAGAGGAAGATGGCGGACGAAA
The DNA here is from genome assembly GCA_002072015.1 of Radix auricularia. NCBI lineage: Eukaryota > Metazoa > Mollusca > Gastropoda > Lymnaeidae > Radix > Radix auricularia. The sequence goes on from MUZC01000009.1 coordinate 100,924, forward strand.
TTTTTTTTTATTTTGAAACTTTGATACCAGATTTTTCAAAAAATAATAAAGTAAAAGAGTTTTTCTTATTGCCAAATAAAAATTTAACCATTTCATATAGTAGATTTTTAATTTCGCACTTAAGCTTAAATTAATATAAAAGTTATGATTTTTTTATTTCATGTGACAGATATGCACCATTTTTCAATCTCTCGTCTTTTGAGAGTTAATACAGTCCAACACCGTTTAAAAAGTCTTTTTGGCGTATTCCCTTCAACTAAAGGCTTTTGGCTGATTAAATAAGAAAAAATATCATGCCATTCTAATGAGATAGACCGCGTGCAGATCCCAAAAACTTTGAAAAGAGAAATATGTTTTATATATACACCCCAGTCCCAAAGCTCAGCTCTCCAGTCAGTAGAAATCATGTAAAAATCAATGTGCGAACGTTGATCTTTCATTTAATTGTTCTTGGAGGCACCTTCAGAAACAAATGGGTGAAAAGAATACGCAACTTACTACTTTATATCAAGGTGTTCCAAACAAAAAGTCTTTGCGAACCTCTATTGATAGCGATTTAACCCTTTGCGGAACACATTCAATTACGTCTTATAATAAACGAGCAACAAATCCCGTCCAACGACGTTCCACCGTCGTTTCTGTGGCATGTTGTACCTCCCCAGCCGTCTCGACCGGACATAAATGTGCATAAAAAAATACTGTTCATTATAGTTATAATAAATAACCCGTGATAACAACGTTTTTGACTATAAATCCCAACGCGTACCCCTCATTTCTTGTTATATATTTTTACGTTTTATATATTTGTTTATAAATTTACTAATATTAATTTAGTTTGATTTCAAAAATCCCTTACTACACTGATATCCGGATACTATGCGGATCTGCTATAAGAATTTGCCGAATCCGGATAGTGGCGAAAATCTCGATAGATGTGTGTTTATAATTATAATCTATATACTGGAAATATTTTACTTTGGCCATGTGTCTTTGAGGAGGCGTAGTAAGAGAAGTGTACAATAAATTTTTCAATGTGGTGAAACACGTTTTCCAAAACCAGTTGCAGTAAGTTTTAGGCAAGCCGAATTTGTGGCGTAAACCCTTTCTTGTGTAGTGACACCAAGGGCAGAAAATGCAGCGCGAACACTAAGCCCATTTTAGTTATTAAAGCATCAACAAGTACTAAAATATACAACAGCGCTACACATTTCACTTCACCCATGCGCTAATTAATCCTCATCGCTTACACAAAAATCTAGCGTGTGACAACTTCTCAATGAGTTGAACTTTATTCATTTCCCTATAGAGGGAAAGATTCTCTAGACCCCCCGCACCCAGACACTTCCAACTGTCCCAGAATAGCTTGGCTAATCCTCTCCTTTAAAATATGATTCGCATTGCAATATGTTGCCTAAGAATTTAGGATCAATGAAAATTGTTAAGTAATATATAACCTCAGAGGCGATACTCAGACCAATGCCTGCATCCCAAGCGTTACACGCTAAACAAGTTTGATGGCGTAAGAAAAGCAATGATTGCGTGACGTAAGCATTACTTATTTAGTGTAGCGAGCCTCAAGAGCGGAATACTCCTTATCGGCAAAGCGTCGCTCGGGGGAGAAATAGGTCCATTTGTTGTGCCGTTCGTCCGTTTGTTGTGCCGTTCGTCCGTTTGTTGTGCCGCGGACTTATCTGTCGGTCATTACGAAAGTCTCATTCAACGACGAAGAATGATCGAAAATGAAGTAAACACTATGAGGCTCTAATACAAGGGCAGTAAACTACCACAGCTGCTGAAGCTGTTTTGTTTTCCCTTGCTTTTGTGAAGCTGTTGTGTTATTGTTTTTTTGCATCTCCCATCCATTGCGCATGAATCAATGTCGATTAAGAATCCCATTGTTCTGCGCATTCGTCAGGCTCGCACACGCCACATGAGCACGGTGCAAGCTTTGAAGTAATCGGAACGCGGCGGTTAGGGATCGATCCAGGGACCATAAATCAATCAACTCTGACAGCCAGGGGATAAAAGAATGGGAGCTCTGTTTTATGGGGGTGCCTGGGACATTGTCCATTGAGTGCAACCGGTGTTTAAAAGGGGAGACAAGGAGTTGTGGGGTTGGGGGGCGTGAATCAAGGTCCTAAAGACTTTGGTGGCATCCGCGAGCTTTGTAAGGGTAAATGGGGTTTAGGTTGAAGGAAAGGGGTGTGATGTGGTTTAAGGTTCTGTTTTCTTGTATGAGAGTGTGTCAAGTAGTAAAATAAGCTGTGTGCTCGCTTAAACAAACAACTCTGTAAGATGGGAGACTGACCCACTGTCTGGGACAGTTTGACAAGCTGTAAAACAATATGTGGACTCACTTAGACAGACCACTCTGTAAGATTAGAGAATGAATAATGGTCTACGAACACCTGCCCCCACTGTCAGAGACATACCCCTCCCAGATAGTTTGGAGGCTGACTCACCGTCAGAGACATACCCCTCCCACAAAGTTGGGAGGCTGACTCACTGTCAGAGACATACCTCTCCCAGAAAGTTGGGAGGCTGACTCACTGCTAGAGACATACCTCTCCCAGATAGTTGGGAGGCTGACTCACTGCTAGAGACATACCTCTCCCAGATAGTTGGGAGGCTGACTCACCGTTAGAGACATACCTCTCCCAGAAAGTTGGTAGGCTGACTCACCGTTAGAGACATACCTCTCCCACATAGTTGGGAGGCTGACTCACCGTTAGAGACATACCTCTCCCAGAAAGTTGGGAGGCTGACTCACTGTCAGAGACATACCCCTCCCAGAAAGTTGGTAGGCTGACTCACTGCTAGACACAGCCCCCTCCCAGGAAGTTGGGAGGCTGACTCACTGCTAGACACAGCCCCCTTCCAGAAAGTTGGGAGGGTGAATCACTGTTAGAGACATACCCCTCCCAGAAAGTTGGGAGGCTGAATCACAGTCAGAGACATACCCCTCCCAGAAAGTTGGGAGGCAGATGCACAGTCTGATGCATGGTATGCACCCCACAAAGTTTAACTAGACACAAACCATAGGTAAGTCTGGGAAGCAATAATCTTCTATATAGTTGGAGCGTCTGTAACAGATAAGAAAATATAAGTTATATGGGAGTTAGATTCATATTCGAGATGTGTCTGCGATGTGGATGTTAATTTAATGCAGGTGATTTTTAGAGCTACTCAAGAGTTAGTTATCTTTTTACCCTCTTTGGTTAGGGATTTTGTGTGTACTTCTTGTACTAGAATGCGCTTTGCGCTCCTACGTTCCTGTTCTAAGTGATTCTAAATTATGCTAAATTATTCATTTTTATTGCGTTGTATGCATATCTTATATAATAAAGGCAGTTGTCTGTGCGGTCCTCGATAGCGATTGGTCCCTAAAACTCCTTCAGACTCCTACAGCCAATCACTAGCGGAGAAAAATTAAGTCTCATTTACATATTGAACAAATTTACGCGGACGTTCAAAACGAGTTATTTTTGGTGCAGTATTTTGCCATCTTTCAGTACTGTGTTCCTCTCTTGAAGTGTGTCACTCCTGCTAATCACTACTATTACTCCTAGACAACATGACACCGAAACTACAGCGGAACGTCCTTGGACGGGCTTCGTTGCTCGTCTTTATATAAATTCGCAATCGCACCGTAAAATGATCGTTATGTTGGTAGTTGTGTTCAGACTAACGAATTTTATGCATTATTTTCACTGCCTATTAATTGTAAATATAGACTTGCAAGTTACTTTTGTTTTTCCAATAGTAAGAATTAAATTACGTTTAAAAGTCAGCAAATGACTTGAACTTGAACTTGAACTATCCCTTAACCCGACGCTGGGTCGTTGGGGCACCATTTTGAGCTGCGCACTAACTCATGCCAAGTGTCACGGTTCTGAGCTGCCTTCTGGGAATCGCTAAATGAAAGGCCGGTCCACTCTTTGATGTTGTCCTCCCAACTCTTCCTTGGTCTGCCTCTTTTCCTTCTTCCCTGGACTGTGCCTTGCAATATCGTCTTTGAGAGACCTCCAGATCTTGACACGTGTCCGTACCATCGTAGTTTCCTCTTTTTAATTGAGGTGAGAAGGTCCTCGTAAGGGCCAATGACAGCACTTATTTTGTCGCGGACCGCTTTGTTCGTGATGTGCGCCGTGTAGGAGATGTTTAATACCTTTCGAAAACATCTCATCTCAAGCGCACTAATTCTTTTTTGGAGGTCTGCGGTGAGCGTCCAAGCCTCACAACCATAGAGGAAGACTGACATCGCCAGAGAGCGCATTAGTCGAATCTTTGATCTCAGGGAGAGCTTCTTGCTTTGCCAGATGTTTTTCAGTTTGCTTAGTGCTGCAGTTGTTTGGGCCGTTCTGGCAAGAATTTCTGGTTTTGAGCCTTCATCGGATATTACAGCCCCTAGATATTTGAAGGTAGGGACCTCCTCGAGTTTTTGACCGTTTATCCGTATTTCACTTGTGAAATTCTTATTTGCCATGACCTTGGTCTTTTCTGCATTAATTTCCATGCCATAGGCCTTCGACGTCTTCTCTAGCTTTGCAAGGAATTCTTTTAGTTCGTCCTCGCTGCCAGCTAGGCCGTCTATGTCATCGGCGAAGCGTAAGTTAGTTATGATCCTTCCTCCGATGCTGACCGTTCCGACATGGTCTTCGAGCACATCAGTCATAATTCTTTCTAGGAAGAGGTTGAAGAGGATGGGGGAGAGTAAACACCCTTGTCTAACACCAACAGTGGTCTTGAACCAATCTCCCAGCTTGCTGTTGTAGAGTACTGCGCTGGATGCTCTGTTGTATAGGTTCTTGATCACAGTAATGAGGTTGGCGTTAATATTGTACTTGTGCATGGTTGCCCACAGTGCTGCATGCCACACTCTGTCAAACGCCTTTTTGAAGTCTATGAAGACATGAAAGAGGTCCCTCTGGTGTTGCAGATGTTTTTCACAGAGCACTCGCAAGTTGAAGATCTGCTCTGTTGTGCTCCTTCCTGCTCTGAAGCCTGCTTGTTCTTCTGCAATGATCTGCTCTGCTTGTGGTTTTAGTCTGTTTAGTATTACCATGAGCATGACTTTGCTGGGGTGACTGATCAGGCTAATTGTGCGGTAGTTCTGACACAATTGTAGATTACCCTTCTTTGGGAGCGTTATAACCAGCGATTGAGTCCAGGGTGTTGGCCATTCTCCTGTCTGCCAGATCTTGTTGCACATGCTAGTTAGAATGTTTATTACTGGGTCACCTCCTGCTTGAATCAGTTCACCTGGGATGTTGTCTGCTCCAGCCGATTTCCCCTTTTTCAGCTTTCGCACAGCAAGCTCCACCTCATCACGGAGAATGTAATGCATGTCCATGTTAGATGACGTTGGGCAATTGAGCACTGATTCGTCGCCCTTTGAGTCTTCATTGTATAGCTCAGAACAGTATTCGGTCCATCTTTTTATTATTTCTTGTTCTTCTGTAATACATTTCTCAGATTTATCTTGAATTGTTGAGATGCGACCTTGCTTGGTGGATGTCAGATCTTTGACAATCTTGTAAGCCTTTTTTGAGTTGTTTCTCTGTAGATTATCATCGATGTCTGAGCATTGTTGTTCTATCCAGTTTGTTTTTGCTTTATTCATTTCTTTCCTGATCTTTTTGTTGATTGTTCTGTATTTGATTGCTCCTTCTGCAGTATTCTTTACGTTCTTAAGTTTTCTTCTTTCATCGCACATCTCTAGGATATAAGTGGAGACCCATGGTTTTTTTATGGCATGTTTTTTGCCAAGTATATCTTTTGCTGTCTCAATTATTGTGGTATTGAAGGTATCAGTGATTAGATCTATGTCCATATCCTTTTCCGATTCACAAAGTGTGGTCAGTGGAGCAAATTTCCCTCCAATTTTTGCCCTGAACGCCTCTGCGATTACCGGATCTTTCAATTTTTCAAGGTCGAAGCGTAATCGTGTATTGCTTTGTTTTGCTATCCTTTTCAGGTGTAGATGGAAAGTCATCAGCACCAGGTTATGGTCGCTGCCGATATCCGCTCCAGGGAAGCTTCTAGTATTAGCTGCTTTAATGCATGATTTAAATCGTCTTTTGACCAGTATGTAGTCTATTTGGTTACTATGTTCCCCGCCTGGGCTGTGCCAAGTCCATATTCTGGATTTTTTATGGTGACCAATTGTGTTAGCTAGAAGGAGGTTGTTGTATCGTGCAAATTCGAGGAGTCGAAGCCCTCTATCGTTGGTCAGGTCATTGCAAGAGTGTCCGCAAGTATCTGCCCAGTTGGTACATACATCTACTCCAATCTTCGCATTCCAGTCACCTTGGACGACGATAATATCTTTCTTTGGTGTATGATCCATGATGTCCTGAACTTGGTCATAGAAGGCCTCAATTTCACTATCATCATGGCTGGATGTAGGAGCATATGTCTGTATAATTGTGATATTGAAGGGTGTTGCTTTCAGGCGGATGGTGATGATGCGGCTGGAGACAGGACGACAACCAATGACTGAGTTTGTTGTATTTTTATGGATTAGGAATCCAACTCCATGTTCATGTCTGTCCTCCCTGCCGCTGAAGTAGATTTTGTGTCCATCTTCTGTTGCGAGTTCACCAAAGCTTTTCCATCGGGTCTCACATAGTCCGATGACATTCCATTGGTATCGTTCCAGTTCGTGGGTCAGTTCTTCCACTTTTCCTGTCGCATGTAAGGTTCTTACATTCCATGTGCCAATAATTATGTCTCCTCTTCTTTTGAGGTTGTATGGGGGTGTTGGTTGTGGTGCACCAGTAGTAGATTTTACGTCCCCATCCTGGTGTGCAATGGTAGACGCGGCCCTTGTTAACCCGGGCGACGGCCGAGCCGGTATGTGTTGAGTTAGTATAATAGTCATATGGTGTGTCTAGGGCAAGAATTGCTTGGCGGCGCCCATCCCTCTCCAAGCTTAACCACAGCCGGTTTCCTCCTTATCGGTGGCCCGCCTTGGTCGTGGACACGTAGCCGTTGAGTTCGCATGTGAACTCGTCCGCCCTGGCCGGTGCTCCAACTAGGAAGTCGTACGCCCAGTGGTGCCGTGTCAGCACCACCCCCTCACGTGGTTTAGCCGGTCAGCTGAGACCGTTGCCCGGGGTGTGGCGCTGGGAGCCACACGTGAGAGTTTCGAGAGATGGACGAGGACCAGTGAGCTTGACCACCCGAGGGTGCAGCTGTCACAGCGTCAAAAGGTACTACCTCTGCCCAGCGCTCCCTACAACCCCCACAAGGAAAACCCCAAGACGTTACTCAAATGACTTGATTCAAATAAAATACCTGGCTCAGTAATGAGCCACAAAACTCGTGTGATAGACCTTACTTGGTAATTTGGGATGTTGCCTCACAGTCTCAACCACCACCCCACTCTTTTTCTTTAAATTAAAATTCATCTTTATCACCCCCCCCCCCTTGTCCACTAGTTTTTCCAGTGTCACGCGGCTCCGTGCTAGAAACTATTTCTTTAGTTGAAATAAGTTGTCGTTTAATTATGAATTCTTTTTCAAATTCCACTCTTTGGCTGAAGGCCCGATCTATTTTCTCAGACCTGATGGGGTGGAAGTTTCTCATCGAGTCCAAGGTGAGATCGGGATTTCCCAATCGTGTCTCCGCACGCCACATCAAAGAGAATCCTCCAGTCCGCAACATCCACGTCAACAAATGCAGATGGCGATTAAAACGAATGGGATATTAACGCGCGTGAAGAAAGAGGAGCTTCCCCCCCCCCGGGTGGCGCCGAGTGACAAGAGCAATTTAAATCGTTCGTTTTAATGAGTGGCTGTTAGTCACGAAAGATGCAGCGACCACTCTGTACGTAATAATAATATTTAGAAAAAACAAACATTTGAACTCATGAAAAGACTTTATCCACTGCACAAAATCGTCTTTCTATGTTTGTATTGCAACTTTTTTTTTTTTTAAATAATAATAATTATTATTATTATTTGTGTTGTTGTTGTTGTTGTTGTGGCTTCAAAAGGAACAGAGATCAACCTTAAAAATTAAATACTTATCTATTTTAAAAAGAATTAATTAAAATACTTTATAAACTGACGTCTGTCACATAGTCACCAACCAAGTCGTGTTTAATGGCAAATGTGGACAGTGGAGGAGATAAATGAAGTATTCAGATCGTTTCAGTTAGTGGACAGAACTTTCGATGTATGTCATGTGAGTATCGATCTGATCCTCAAAAATATACAGAATCTAGTTCAAACGTTTGAGGCCACGCCTTCCTTTCCCAAACCAAAGTTACTGTAAAAGACAATGTATGAAGCCACCCACTCATCAACCAAAGTTACAGTAAAAGACTAGTTCCAATGTATGAAGCCAAACAAAGTTACAGTAAAAGACCAGTTCCATTGTATGAAGCCAGCCACTCATCAACCAAAGTTACTGTGAAAGACTAGTTCCAATGTATGAAGCCAACCGCTCATGAAACAAAGTTACAGTAAAAGACCAGTTCCAATGTATGAAGCCAACCACTCATCAACCAAAATTACAGTAAAAGACCAGTTCCAATGTATGAAGCCAACCACTCGTCAACCAAAGTTACTGTAAAAGACTAGTTCCAATGTATGAAGCCAACCAGTCATCAACCAAAGTTACTGTAAAAGACTAGTTCCAATGTATGAAGCCAACCAGTCATCAACCAAAGTTACTGTAAAAGACTAGTTTCAATTCATGAAGCCAATCACTCATCAACCAAAGTTACTGTCAAAGACTAGTTCCAATGCTGAAGCCAACCACTCATCAACCAAAGTTACTGTAAAAGACTATAGTTCTAATGTAGGAAGCCAACCAAAGTTACTGTAAAAGACTTTAGTTCCAATGTATGAAGCCAACCACTCATCAACCAACGTTACTGTAAAAGAGTATAGTTCCAACGTTTGAAGAAGTAACGGCCCTGACGCCTCTCGTAATATCAGGCGTTTACTTTGCCTAGCACCCAAGGATCCAATTGTTGCGGCGGGCCATAATTGTGTGTCAGCCATGAATAAACATGAGCTTGGGACCACTTTCTTCCCTCCCTTTCTTTCGTTTGGTGGCCCTCCCCCCCCCTCCAACCACCACCACAACCTTATTTTATTTACATATGTATATGTCTACACCAAATTTTAGCAGCCTATTAGAACTAAAACGGCGTGAACTAATGGAACTTATGAATATTTATAACAACAACAAAAAAGATGAAGTAAGAAAAGTACTTTAAACTAATTGCCGTTGGGCGAGGGGTGGGGTCCGCCAGTGATATCCCTCTAGCCAGCCCATAAATGTCTCTCGGGACACTGAACAAGGAGCCGAAAATCGAGTTGGACGTCCGTGTGTAGGATGATAGGGAGGAAAACAACGTCTCTCGGCCCTGGTCTGGAGTTGGTTTTTAATGGCGCGGCGGGCAAATAGTGAGGACTCATAACACCGCCACGCCGAGTGGGTGTAAGATGATGCCCGCGGTTAGGAAGTCATTGCGGAATGATAAGGCACCGGGGCGATGGGGTAGAGGTTCGTAAGTCTTAAATGGGCATAGGCGTTGTGATTAATGGTCATGAGAAAGTGGTGGGGGGGGGGTAAAGGGCCGGACACTCGAGATGTATACCCAGCGTTTACTTAATGTAAGGGGAGGGGAGGGGTTGGGAAATAGGACGGCGGCCATCTTTAACGGTAGGCATTAAACAGCCGATCATCCGGGTGTCCGTTGGGGTCCACGTCTGGTTTCCAACTTGAGGAGAGGCTTAAGTTTACAAAGTCCAAAGCATATATTTGTGTATAGTTTTCTACATAATGATTAGGTCTGGTCTGTACTAACCCTGTTGATTTTGCATGTTCATCTTGTACCTAAATCCTAATGTTCTATTGAGCTGAATTTGTGTCCCCTTACACACCAATGGTGGGGATAAAACGCTACATGATGGGCAAGTCTCCGATGAACTCCCTTAAACTTTGAGTAACGTCTTGGGGTTTTCCTTGTGAGATATGAAAGAGCAGTTCTTTCATTGGCCTGAAGCTTAAAACTGCATTACATTAACTTTAAAGTGGGCATTTCCAAAAAAATTGTTTTTAAAAAAACTTCAAACAAAAAATTGACATTTTAGTTTTAATAGTCACCAATCTACCTCCCTTCCTCCCCTAGCTTCTTATAATTATATGCCCGTGAAAATTCTAATATTTCAATTTATATTTTTAGAACCCCTTTTTCGGAAAGGCTCAATTTAAAGTAAATGTGATACATGTTTCACAGTTTCTAATGTCAAAAATTTATGGTACCAAAGAATTTTCTTTAGGTGCTCATTGAATGTAATATTAGTATTAATGAATACAAATAGCTCCGGTTCGTATGTGTGTCGAAAAAAGAAAATAGAGCCATGGAACTACCGCTACTTAACCGATTTCGTGATATTATGAATTGCGCTATAAAATATAACCAATCGAAATTAATCGATTAAAATTTTCCCGATTAATGGAACACAATTTTTTAATCAGTATCAGCCCTAATTCTTAAGTTAGCATAACACTTCAGAAAAAAGTCTAATGTTAATAATGTTATCATAAAAATCAATAAATAAAACGTTCTTTAAAGTAGCAGTTGATTAAATATATTTCCTGTGCTAATGCCATATTCCCTAAGTTTCTAGCTGCTAGCACATTTATCGGTAGTTCTACAAATGTGACCTATCACAATTATTTTACTTAAACAAATATCAGGATAAAGTTGCTTGTTGAGGCTGCAGACATGACGCAAATCTTGTGTCAGGAAGTTTTATGTCTTGGCTTACCAAAAAATCTCTGATGGGCCGCATTTGTCCCGCGGGTCATTCTTTGCCCACCGCTACTTTAACTACATGTTCTATGAAACATGTTTGACTGACGGCCAATCGAGAGACGTGTTTGCCTTCTAACAATGTTTTCAGTTAAACACACTACAAAGGTTTCACATAACTTTCAGGCACTTTGATTGGTTTACCATAACTCTCTAGAGTGGTAGCCACAACACTATATTATGCCTTTAATTTCATTTTGAAATCACGGTCTTCCATACAAAACCTAAACTGATTTCTTTTTATCTTGTTGTCGAATGTCAAATTGGCTGCCGCTTTCGGCTGCGGTTGTTGTTTATTTTACTGGAAGCTTTGACCATTTTACTGGAAGCTTTGACCATTTTACTGGAAGCTTTGACCCCCTTTTAACCGATATTTTGATTCTGTCAGAAAACGAACCCGGGCGAATCTAAACCGGATATCTCTTTGTTGTTAGATGGCCGGGTTTCCCTTGTCTGATATTTATTATTTATTGGCATTATCTGTCAATTTTCTCTATTTGCAAAAAAAAAAAGGTAGTGTGTGTGCGAGGGGGGGGGTACTCTTGAATTATAAAACGATGTTTCAATCAAACCTCATCTCGACCTTGAACGTCTTTGAGATATTGTGATGTCCCAGTCAATTTTTCACGATCCTCCCCTCTTTTTAAAAATTTTCTTAACCCATTATCTTGGAACGAAAATCCACCTGCTGAGCTGCTCGTAATGTTTCCATGAATGTTAGAGTTACTCCTCCTGCCCCTAGCAGGAGATATTGGGTGGTCTCCCGTCCATTAATGTTTTAATACTTCTCTAAACTCATCAACCACTTCTCGTCAGTCTTTAATCGAAAAAAAAGATGTAGCCTAAAGTTAACCAATGATTTCAACACGCATTCTCTGGTGTTGCTAACTTTGAATAACATAGTATAAACTCGTTTGAAGTTTAAAGCGATCATTTTAGTTGCATCACATTGTTTCAGCAATCAGGTTTATTTTGATTTTTTTAATGTACATACTAGACCGCATGCATAAAATTAGCAATTCCACATTGGCCAAGTTAATACCGCCAATCGGGCAAGAATGTAGGTCGAGTGGCAAGCGCGCCCGACTGACGTACCGATGGTCATGAGTTCGAATCCATACGAAGGCAAGGATTCGTTCCTGTGGCCTAAGGAGTCCCTGAGTCACCCAGCTCCAAATGGGTACCTAACTAACAATAGTTTGGCGGTTGCTTAATGCGTGGGACCCTTATAGCCGTGGTCTATGACAGCTGCATCAATTGCCAACAGATCATCTGTCATGGTCTGTGGAAGCAAATATCTTCTGAATAGAAGGAGCGGAGCGTCTGTATATCTAAGATAAGATAAGATAATATTGACACCGTCTAACTCGAAAATAACTTCATCGCTCAAGTTCGAAAATTGTAATTTTGGTGTTATAATCTGTTGTTTTACCCGCATCGTCATCGGTCTCATGACCGTTGCTGTCGTTGGAGAAGCACATAGACACATCAACAGACACCGATTTCCACATTCGTTAGTGGAAGCACATGCACACATCAACTGACACCGATCTCCACATTCGTTAGTGGAAGCACATGCACACATCAACTGACACCGATCTCCACATTCGTTAGTGGAAGCACATGAACACATCACCAGACACCGATCTCCACATTCGTTGGGGGGGGGGGAGCACATGGACACATCAACAGACACCGATCTCCACATTCACCTATCAGTGATTCATTCAGTCTCAGTTCTGACCTATCTTTTTTTTTTTTGTTGTTGTTGTTGTTGCCAAGCCAACGTCTCCACTGGCGACCTCTTCGCCGGCCCCCTTCTAAAGTGCCTGGAACGATGATGTTTGTCATGCTGTTATGTCACAGCACATGACCCATCCATGCCAGTTTGGTCTCTTAATTGTCGCTATAATATTTATAGATAGTATAATAATACGATTACAGTTTGGAAAGTAATAAAAATAAACTGCGGCCCTCAGAATAAAGGTGGTGGGGGTGTTGAAGGGAGGGTAGCACTTATAGGGATACTTATAAAGAAAAGTCTGTTAGTAGAATGCTTTGTCAAGTAACTGTAGTATATGGATAGTGACAAATAGCTCCCACTATTTGTTTGTTCTATACGCTATTGCTTGGCGGGTTATGGCTAATATTTTAGAGACATTTGAAACAACTTTCTAGTCTATTTATGGTCGGTCTTTTCATTTTGTGATATTTGCTAAGACCTAGTCCGTATATAGTCGTTGCATTCCTCCTGTCTACTCCACAATATTGTAGTCTATATAAAGTAATCAGTGATTTAATTCCATTTTATTCCCCTAAAATCCAGTCTACATAATAGTTGTTTCATTCAATCCTCGTCACCTAAGGGGATAGGATGGAATGAAATTACTGTATGTAGACGATAGTCTACATACAGTAATTTCATTCCATCTTATACCCTAATATCTAGTCTACATAAAGCTGTTTCATTCCATCCTAGTCCCCTAAATGTAGTCTAAAAATAGTTTTTTCATTCCCTCCTACTCCTTTAAAATCTAGTCTGCATACAGAAATTTTATTCCATCCTATTCCCCTAAGATCTAGTCTACATATAGTTATTTCATTCCATCCTATTCCCCTAAGATCTATATATAGTCTACATTTAGTTGTTTCATTCCATCCTCGTCCCCTAAAATCTAGTCTACACGCAGTAATTTCATTCCATCTTATTCCCCTAAAACCAAGTGTATGTTTATGGTCATTTGATTCTATCCTATTCCCCTGGCATCTAGCTCAATGATGACTGTTTGATTATGCCTATCTCTCCAGCCATTAGTCTGTGGCTGTCTAGTGTTGAAGACGTAGCACCCAGTCGCGGAGGGAGGCCTGCTTGATCAAAATGAATTGCGTCTCGTCAGCCCATCGTTAGAGTCAGTCCCCCGACAAAAGAAACTCACGGCTATTTGTTATCATTTCCTACGTCTCACTGAATTCACTTAAGGGGGCAAAACCCTGGATGGTGTATTTCCCAGACTCTTGATATCGCTTAGCAAATGGAATGCATGTTGTTGGCTTTCATTTGTTGTGTATACAAATGTTTGTTTTTTAATATCGGCTGCAGACTTGAAATCATCTGCAGCAAGGAAAAGAGTAGAAAATAACAAGGGCAAACTAATTTTTTTTTTAAATATACACATGAGACAGCTCCTTTGGTGGTTATACTGTAAACTCTAGGTAACTTATAAACAATATTTGTTTATTGTTCAAAATGCGTTTACGTTTTTATTATCCCTTTAGGTGTGACAATATAATCATGTTAGTTATAATCTCAAATATGTCGTTCTCTACATTAAAATGTAACCAATGCTACCAGTTAGGGCTGTCTCTCAAGGCACAAGGTCCAATGTCCTCTCCAAGGTTCGTTGGTCCGTCTGCAAAGTTGTACACCAACTTTTTTTTTGTTGCAATATTTTACAAAATGTTCTGCGCTGTAAATTCTAAATTGCTGCGCGGCGTCGATCAGATATCTGCGCGGCCGCGCAGCCTAAAGGAATCTTCGGACACATCTATTCCCTCCTTTTAGCCACCTGTAAAATAACGATCCTGTTTCGTTTTAGCTGCCCGCCCCCTGGTAAATGTTGCTTGAAAGCTGGAACCCAACAAGTTACCCAATAATAATCCAGTAAGAAGGTGTTTGTGCCGCAGGGGATCACACTGCGCTTACACGCCATCAATTTGACTCAACGCTCAGAATACCAACTTACTCTACTCAGCCGTGACCTGTTTATAGACTTTGGTGTTGGGTAAAGCAATTTTCCTCTCTTTTCAATAGTGCACCGCTAACAACTAATCTTTCTTAGCAGCAGTGTATCCCGCGGTGGAGATCGAGACGTGCAAAATGATATGTAAACGGTGGGGGATGGTGGTGGTTTTTTTTTTTCGCTTTTACGCCGCTGTACCACTGAAACTTGGCAAAGATCTGGGGAATGAATTTAATTATGTGTTTAAAGTTTACATTAATATTTGAGGGTTGTTTTCAATCACGTGGCTTTGAACTATTTTGCGTACTTGCCGAAGATCTAAATAGATGTCATACGTGTTACAGCATTGCCTTCTGTTGTTTTAATCGTAAAGTTGTAGATTTGAACCGAAACTAAATTTAGGCGTAGACCAACGTGTTACCTTATTCGAACTTATCAAATTTGTTGAGAGTGAATGTTACACATGTATTCCAGGGACATTACTATTCCAGGATTCCCCAAGCGTTACTACAAGCTTCGCTCATTTAAGAACTTTAACTTATTTTTATTAATTGTTTTAGAATTATTATTTTTCAATTTACTTTTTTGTTTTATTTTTGTTGATTTATTTGTGTATTATTGATTTATTTTTTTATTTTTTGGGTGGGGGTGGTATTTTAAGAACCTTTCCAGAGAAAGCACAATGCCTGAAGAAGCATTAGACGTCGTATCTGTATTGCCTTTAACGGGAAGATTGTGTTACTCCTTTGAAAGGCTCACCCTCATCAGGCTAATCTTTATCGTGATAACAGTAGAGCCCACAATCGGCCGTACTGCCTTCCCCTTGCGACTAACGGGTACAGTTAGCTGTTGCTCAAACAATGGCTGCTGCTAATTCCTGTGCAAAATCTATGTGTCCTGGAAAACATATAATCTCCATGTATTATAATAAATTGTGCCTTTGCTAAAGGTTTAATTACATTCAACGTCTTTTTTTACAATTTTAAATAAAACAGAAATAATAATTGAAATATTCTGGGGAAGAAACAATAAAAAAAAGTTTTGTATCTTATTTTACCATGAGGTAAAAATATATTTTCAAAAATATATATTATTAATGATTGCTTTGTATCATGGTACGTAAAATAAACTTTCAAGGGAGTTAGTATTCATAATAATTTTTTTCTTTATTAATTTGAAGGGAAAAAAAACACAAACAAATTTTTAAAAATTGCTAGATTGTCGTGCTTGCTGGTGACTATCAAAGATATAACCCTGGGTATCTTATGTTATCCTAGTCATTACTCAACAATTTTCATGGGTCTTTTCATTCAATATATTGCCTTATTTTCTTTTAAAAAATAATAAATTTGTCATTCATAATCAATGATGACATCTTAAGTAACAACTGAGATGCATCAACAAACTGCTGTAAACATCAGTCACGTTAACAAACTGCTGTACACATCAGTCACGTTTAAAATACTGCTGTACACATCAGTCACGTTAACAAACTGCTGTACACATCAGTCACGTTAACAAACTGCTGTACACATCAGTCACGTTAACAAATTGCTGTACACATCAGTCACGTTTAAAACACTGCTGTACACATCAGTCACGTTAACAAACTTCTGTACACATCAGTCACGTTAACAAACTGCTGTACACATCAGTCACGTTAACAAACTGCTGTACACATCAGTCACGTTAACAAACTTATGTACACATCAGTCACGTTTAAAACACTGCTGTACACATCAGTCACGTTAACAAACTGCTGTACACATCAGTCACGTTAACAAACTGCTGTACACATCCGTCACGTTAACAAACTGCTGTACACATCAGTCACGTTAACAAACTGCTGTACACATCAGTCACGTTAACAAACTGCTGTAAACATCAGTCACGTTAACAAACTGCTGTACACATCAGTCACGTTTAAAATACTGCTGTACACATCAGTCACGTTAACAAACTGCTGTACATATCAGTCACGTTTAAAACACTGCTGTACACATCAGTCACGTTAACAAACTGCTGTACACATCAGTCACGTTTAAAAAACTGCTGTACACATCAGTCACGTTAACAAACTTCTGTACACATCAGTCACGTTAACAAACTGCTGTACACATCAGTCACGTTAACAAACTGCTGTACACATCAGTCACGTTTAAAAAACTGCTGTACACATCCGTCACGTTAACAAACTGCTGTACACATCAGTCACGTTTAAAATACTGCTGTACACAACAGTCACGTTTAAAACACTGCTGTACACATCAGTCACGTTAACAAACTGCTGTACACATCAGTCACGTTAACAAACTGCTGTACACATCAGTCACGTTTAAAAAACTGCTGTACACATCAGTCACGTTAACAAACTGCTGTACACATCAGTCACGTTAACAAACTGCTGTACACATCAGTCATGTTTAAAATACTGCT
Source organism: Radix auricularia (assembly GCA_002072015.1). Classification (NCBI taxonomy): domain Eukaryota; kingdom Metazoa; phylum Mollusca; class Gastropoda; family Lymnaeidae; genus Radix; species Radix auricularia. The sequence goes on from MUZC01000009.1 coordinate 117,937, forward strand.
GTACACAACAGCCACGTTTAAAAAACTGCTGTACACATCAGTCACGTTAACAAACTGCTGTACACATCAGTCACGTTAACAAACTGCTGTACACATTAGTCATGTTAAAAAACTCCTATACACATCAGTCACGTTAAAAAACTGCAGTACACATCAGTCACATTAAAAAACTGCTGTACACATCAGTCACGTTAACAAACTGCTGTACACATCAGTCACGTTTAAAATACTGCTGTACACATCAGTCACGTTAAAAAACTGCTGTACACATCAGTCACGTTAACAAACTGCTGTACACATCAGTCACGTTAACAAACTGCTGTACACATCAGTCACGTTTAAAAAACTGTTGTACACATCAGTCGCGTTGCTGGTAAAAAAAAGAATATTACTACACAGTTCTTCCACAACAGAATCGTCCCCATTCTTCCGTCAATTAAGAATTTAAATATTTTTGTTAAGTATCAAATGACCAGCACCACCCAACCCGCACATGTTTTTAGCGCATTTTCGAGAAGTCGAAATGCGCTATTGTATCCGTTTTGTCCGTCTGTCCGTCCGTCCGTCTGTCATCACCCTAGATCTCAGCATCCATAAGTCCTAGACCCATGATGTATATATGTTTTTTGTATGTCCTGACCTGCCATTTGTGCATCAACACTCAGTTACTCGATCCGACCTCTTGTAGTGGCAGTAGAGCTCCTGGAAGTGTGAAAGTCCTAGACCCATGATGTATATCACTAGAGTTCCTACCACCTCCAACACACAAGAATTCCTACCACCACCAACACACAAGAGTTCCTACCACCGCCAACACACAAGAGTTCCTACCACCACCAACACACAAGAGTTCCTAAAAATTCATAAAAATATGTCTAAAATCTAAACACAATTACTGATAACTACATAATGCTGATATCTAACATAAGTACTGATACATAATACGAAAATGCGCTAACACGTCCTGAGTCCAAAAAGAGACCAGGCTTAACATGATTTTTTTTCTTTGGTTATGTCTAACATTAAGTACATCCCTAATTATACCAACAGTGTAAGCGTCATTGAATGCGTTGTTCACTTAAGTACTTAGACACACAGACGCTCCTTCCAGGCAGAAGATAATTGCGTCCAAAGACCATGACAGATGATCTGTTGGTAAGTGATGTAGCGGTCACAGGACACGGCTATAGGGGTTCCACGAATTACCCAGCCGCCTAACTATTGTCTTGTTAGGTACCCATTCAGAGCATCGCGTCCCTCATTATACCTACAGTGTGAGCGTCATTGAATGCGTTGTCCACTTAAGTGCATCCCTAATTATACCAACAGTCTGAGCGTCATTGAATTAAGCTTGGTCCAGATGTAAATTTTCTTATTCGTTCTTATGCAATTGCATTCGTTATTAGGAAAATCATTGTATTTTATGTATGATGAATCCCAAATCCATTATTATATTAATAAAGGTATTCTGTATTGAAATAACAAATCTGAACTTGTTCTAAAATAGTAGAGACTGTAGGCGCCGCTGTGTCTATTTAGGACCCAATCGATCAGTTTTCAGGGGCAAAAACTCTGTCATCAAAACTAGGCCATCGGAGACCTTTCTCTCAATATAAATATGACTAATAAATATGTGTCAGTCTCTTTGTTTAAAATTCCCAAAAGGGACCCACGAGCTCTTCTCATATGCCAAATGTGGAAGCATTGGTTCCGAATCGGGATCATGAACATTCC
>MUZC01000009.1:119681-141082 GCA_002072015.1 Radix auricularia
CCCCCCCCCCCCCCCCCAACTTTTCATCTTAATATCAATCATCGTCTTTTGACAATTCCATTTAGAAATTCTTTTATTTTCTGAATAAATCACTGGGAAATATTTTAGAAATTCCTTTTGTCTCGCTAAGTACTTCTTAAACCACGAGAAATTATTTTCCGCTCTCGTGGGGATGAGCGAATAATCGCAACATAGAGTACTAGACGATTTCTTTGATACGGGCAACCTTCACGATGGCTCGGTTGTTGGCCGTGAAAGGTGATCCAATGAAGACGTTTCGTCTCCTCACTTTACTAATACAATATCGATTCATTGGGACTGTAATGGATGGTAATTCGAGCACTAATTTCCGATGGCGTAATTGTCGCCAATTGTGAGTTCTGGCCACCTAGATTTTTAAAAACTCCTTCATATATAATGTGTTCAATTGAAATGTTTCCTTAATAAAAAGAGATTTCATGCATTAATTTGATTTTTTTTTTTTTTTTTTGCGAGATTTTGGTAATTTTAGTATTAAATGACTTTACATTTTATACAGGCGTGTAGATGTACATGTATGGTTTTTTGATGGCTTGGATCGGTAGATTTGAGGTTGAAAAGTGTGGGGGTGGTGGGGGGATGGGCTGTATGAATATGGTGTGTGTGGTTTGTTGTACTTGAACATGCGTGTGTGTGTGTGTGATTCATTTTAACAGACGCGTTAAAGATATGCTTAAATTTTGCTTCAAATTGACGTATTGTTTGCTAGTTCTGACTTTGTGAAAGTATAATGTCCTTTCTTTTGTAGTTTTTTTTTCTTTAATCATATATTTAAAATAATTCAGAGAAAAACGAACACGCAAATGCCCCCTTAACCCTATAGATATAATACTACCAGTTTTTTGTAATAGATGACATTGATTTCCTTCAGTTTTTGTTTTTGACAAATATTTGTTGCTTTACATTATCATTTTCTAAAAATATATTTGTTTGCTTTCTTAAAATCGATACAATAGCATGTCCGATTGAGACAATGTTTATGCATCATTTTGTGCATATGGACTCCTTATAATGTACCTTACCTGATTGTTGTTTATCTACATAGTTTTTTTTTCACTAGTTATAACGTATAACATTTCCATCGCTCATGGTTTAGTGCCGCATGAAAATTCCAGCAGTCGAAGTCATTTCAACAGAGGCAAGGGTCAGATTTATTTTAAAATCTATTTTTACAAGGCCAGTATTTATTGAAACATTTCAAAGGGGCAGTAATCTAGTTACTTTTAACAGTTCCATGAGTCAAACTGACTTTAACGGTCCAAGAAGTCAGGATCTTGCCAACAGTCTTGTCTCCGCAGTGATTACTCCTCGTGCTCTGTTCCACTTGACTCCTGTTAAAAGCAATGCTATTGATGTCAGTTCTGCCATGATCAAGTTGGCATGATTTGTTTTTTAAATTTAACTTCTATACGTTGTTTTATTTTGATTCCTAAGGTCAGTATCCCGTGTCTGAACGTTGACTCAGTTCACAAATTGTCAGATACATCATTGGATGAAAAGCACTACAGCACCACATGTGGTTGGAGATGAATGGGTGGGGGGTTCAGTAAATAATAGATGAGCATGTGACTTGCTGACGGACTGCATTCCCACCAGAGCCAATGTGTGCGTACATTAGATGACATCACCACCAGAGCAAATATCTCATACAGAATGGGACTGCCTAAAGCTTTTTAATTAAAAAAAAACAAATTGCACAAACTATTTGTGTAAGAAAGCAATAAATTTAAGCTTTATTATCAACTAATACAAATAATGGTAAACATTTCGGCTCATGCCTTCATCAGTACAAAGTAAAATAAAATAAATAATTACTTACATTACATATATCTTAAAACATATTATAGCCTATCTGATAAAAAATGAAAAGAAAAACAAAAACAAACAAGGACACAGAATATAGGAAAAAGGAGGAAGTTGAAGTATCTAAATTAACAGTGAAAACCACAAAGGGAAAACGATTTTGCAGTCAGGCAAAATTGTGGATTTGATTAATTCCACGAGGAGCCAACGTACCAAATCGTTTTATGAGTCTATTTTCCATGTGGACTCTATCATGGGTATTGGTTGCATATAGTATACCAGTAACTGCAATATCCAAAATATCACTAGAGCTAATGAGTGCGTACATAAGATGATGTCTCCACCAGAGGAAATGATTGTGTACATTAGATAATATCCCCTCTAGACCTATTGAGTGCGTACTTTAGATGACCTCCCCTATTAGAGCTAATAAGTGAGTATATTAGTTCACATCTACTCTAGAGCTAATGAGTGCTTACTTTAGATGGCTTCCCTACTAGAGCTAATGAGTGCGTACATTAAATGGCTTCCCCACTAGAGCTAATAAGTGCGGGCATTAGATGCCATCATCCATGCAGTTCAACTCACCATCGTCCGAGTGCGCATCTGACAGCCACAGTCAACCCCTTCTTGAAATTATCGTGGAATGCACTTCAAATAATTATTGAAGGCTTTTATAACTTATGGTTTTTGATCGTTGCTATTTTATGTGGTGTGGGGATGGTGGGGGCGAGGCTCATTCAAATGACAAAAAAACATTTTTTTAAAAAGTGACATGTATTTTCATACCAAATGAATGCATCTAGTTTCCAGATGTGTCCTATGCATTTTACCAAATTAAATAGGATCGACTCAAATCATTTCAAGAAATATCAAGCGTTACAATAGATGAAGACAAAGTGATTTCAAATGATTTAATTAGAAAGGAAAAAAATGATGATTGTGGTTGTTTTGAAACAGACTTCAAAATTATAATGAATTTCTTGTCGGTAGCCCGCTTTACTTGGATAAACCAAGAGAAATCATTTAACGATGTCATCTGTCCTGCGACCACTTCCCTATTGTCAGTCATGATATTTTAATTAACCTGCTCCTATGTGTGGCTGTCAGGAATATTTTAAGATACGCTCGACAAAATTTGTTTGTAAATAAATCCTGGTCTGGCATTTGGTCTTACGAGACTAGATTTCCTCGCTCTGCTTAAAAATTAAAGTTTTAAATTAGAATACACGTGATAGCCTGTGTAAATCATTATTCGAGGCACTATAGAAAGGGGACGGCGAAGAGGAAGACAGCCGAAAAGTTGCCCTGACAACTGACAACATTAAAGATTAGACAGGGCTGTGGTTGAATCCATGAATAACTGGCGGTCACTCCGGGTAGTCGAATGTTGAGATCGTTGTATGTTGATGTATCCATGCGCTTTTACCCCCNCGCTTTTTCCCCCCCCCCCCCCCCCCACTTTTTTTTTAACGGTCACGGAACTGATGATCATGACACCTTCCCAAGAAAAGAAAATTTTATCTGGAACAAATTTTTTATTACTTATGTCTTATATTAATTTTATGTGTGTGTGTGTTTGTAATCAAATTTATTTTTCTTACCACGAAGCATATTGGCAAAATAAAGCAGGTGCCCCGCAACTTTGCATCCTGTTTTCACGGGTATCAGTGGCAAGGATTTAATGATCCGGTGTTCTAGCACATTCGAATCTGTCGGGTCTAGTCTGTTTTCTTGGGTTTAAATCCTAAATCTTTGACAACAAAACGTCTTATTTAAAGATTTAAGGGGGAAAAAGCTGATCTTTAGCCAATCATCCAAAGTGTTATTTCAATCTGACGATTTAACTGTCGTCACTCGGAGGCTCTGATTGGATATCGATGAGAATCGATTAACTTTTTGTATTCTGTGCCTTCATTATTCCGTGAAGATTTAACGCTATGATAACACCGTAAATCTTTTGAATAAATTAAGTTTGGTTTTAATTGTTTCTGGCTGTTTTGTTTGGTTTTTAATCAGCCATTTAATTTCGGAAAGTTTTTTTTTAAATTAAAAATGTAATTATTGTTTTTCTCCATTTCGGTTTTAGAAAATGTTCCTATTACATAAATTACATTACATCAGTGCCAAACTCTTTGATAAAGAAAGCACATCAGTGCCAAACAGTTTAATTTACCCATTACATTACATTAGTGCCAAACACTTTGATAAAGACATGGCAGATATAAGTACCTAATACTTTCATAATGACATGGCACACATAAGTGCCAATATGACACACACAAGTGCCGATATGGCACACATAAGTGCCAATATGACACACATAAGGGCCAATATGACACACATAAGTGCCAATATGACACACAAAAACGACAATATGACACACAAAAGTGCCAATATAGCACAAAAAGTGCCAATAAGGAACACATAAGTGTCAAAGACTTGGATAAACGATAACACAAGGAATTTGGTGTGCAATTCACCCAAACCCCAATAGCTTTTCCAAGTCTAGGTTTTTTTAAAATAAAATGTAACGTGAAAACGACAGCAAGGGGGAACATGTTTTCAGAAAGTCTCATTCATTAAAATTCATTTATTTAATCGGCTCCTCTACCAATTCACGATTTTTACGAGGCGCAAGAAATCGTCTAGCACTTCACCATTCACCTGACTGAATTCAGACATTTTTCTTCTTAAAACTGTTAGCTGTTGTGTAAAGGACTGATTGGTCAGTTGCTAGCTGTTGTGTAAAGGACTGATTGGTCAACTGTTAGCTGTTGTGTAATTGATTGATTGGTCAACTGTTAGCTGTTGTGTAATTGATTGATTGGTCAACTGTAGTTGTTGTGTTATGGACTGATTGGTCAACTGCGTACTTTATGGACGGCCCCTAACAAGGATACATACACACAGTTCTAACGCACTTTCTACAATATTGAAGTTTTATTAATTTATTTTTTAAATTTAATTTTTTAAAATGTATCCCCCGTCCAACAAACGAAACAAGGGCGACAACTCCAGAATGTTATGTCCATGCACGTCATCCCAATTAAAGTGTCCTATGCTGATTCCAACGTCGTTTATATGCACGGTTGTGCGGCACCGCACGACAGCAAGCTGAAACCTAAGGCTTATCGAGGGTGTAGAGGGGGATGTATCTCCTGTCATGAAGGTCTGAGATCACCGGGGATTTCTTTGTTCCCTCGCTCATCTTCTGTCAGCTTCCAGCGGCTGGAATATTAGCAAGTATCCACGGGGATAAAGTTAAAGAACGTCAGATAGCAATAACGAAGGCATCCCGCGCCGCAATCAGTTAGAAATAAAGCTTTCCAAAAATGTAGATATATATTTTTATTTATTATGGGTTTTTTTTTCTTATTACGAGCGCTCTAATTATGTGACGCAATTGTTTTGTTTTGTTCATGTCTGCTCATCTGAGTTGCATAGGTTTGTTTTTCAAGTCGCTTAGATCTAATTGTTTTTACAAAGTTTATGTCTGAATTCCCACATGTTACTGTGGGTCTTGGTATATCGCAAGATTAACGTTTCAACGTTTAAGATCTGTTCGAGATGTCTCCCTCATCTCTTTCATGGCCATGTATTTTGCTGAGAGTGGAATCTGGTCATGAGAAGTGTAGTAATACCAACGTGCCTTAAATTATATTCTAATCTGGGAATTTTTAATAAAAATAAAAATATATTTTTAAAAAAACATTCCGTAATTATCCAGATGATTTCAAGTATTGCATTTTTCTAATACTGGCACATATAGGAGTCTAAACTTTCTTTCTTTTATAAAGTAAATTAATGCTTTGTATATGAATTGTCTTCCCGTGGTAAAAATGATTGCAGTGCGTCTTCCGAAGTAATAAGTTCAGTACTATTACTTTGACGGGAAAAAATCCATATTCTTATGAATTTAAATGCGACGTCTTTGTGTTGTTTCTTTTGTTACTTCTCAAATTAACAAAATGAATTCATTTTTAACGAGTTTCAAGTGCACAGGCTCAAAAGTTATTGGCAGCAAAAAACACAAAAATATCAAAGCCACAATTCTGAGAAAGAGTAAAAACCAAAACGCAATAGACAGACTGTCCAGAGGCATCAACATTATGGTGAATATTTATGACTTCCTATTATTTAGGGGGCTGTAAGAATTCAATGACTGCGCGCTGTTTTCGAAAAACTTCTAGCACCAACCATGAAAAATGCAAGATATCGGCTAATGATAACTTTTCTCACTGGGACGATAGCATTTCAACGCATCAACACTGTAGCCCAAATAGTTTTTGGATGGTTGACCATGTGAAGGGTTTATTAATACTAAATTTCGGCCCTTACATTTGGGACTTCGATTGGTTGGTGCTAATATACACATTGTTTTGACGGTGTAAGTGTTGCGGCAGCATTGACTTTTGGGATGATTTTTTTTTGTTTGTTTGTTGTTTTTTTTTTTGTTTAAATGTGTTAGAATATTTAGTTTTCATGATAATAAGATAAATAAAGGGTAATGACTCGTAACATGTAATTGAGATTCAAGTTGACTTTCACTTCTCCCCCGTTTCCATTTGGTGCGTAAGTTTAGATGACCTTACATTAAAAGGCACGAGAACAAATTTTATAAATATATATATTTTTAAATACATTATAATCGAACGGGTTCTGTGGACTTAATGGCCAACAATGAAGTGTTGAATCTATGTAAGTGACTATCAGCCTCCTCTTTCAGTGATGCCGCTGTATCTTTGCGCGTAAAACATTGTTTGCACCGATTAGAAAATATAAATTACCTCCAATCTTAATGTAGCACCCACTTCACCCCCTGGAGACCCGAGTAACGAAAGTATAACATATTTTTTCTGAATCTAATCAGCTCATTTTTTAAATTTCTTAAGTGTCACGTGATTCTTTCACCATCTGCGTACAATAATTTTGCCATCGGTGCAACGTCATGCTTAATAAAGGGTCTACAGTTTTTCTTTTAAAACTGGTACATCTGTTCTTTTTGTACCTGGCAAAAAGGGAACAGTTTCGGCTTTAGCTAGGACAATCGTAACTTAAAGGGGCGTCTTGTTTTCTCCCACTGTCATAGACATAAAATTATGAGAGTTCAACAAGCGGACTGTCTTCAGAAATATAAATTTGGGATGAGCTAAAATGAAAGATAACAAATGACTTTCGTGTTGGAATAAATATTGGCCTCCTGGTGATTACGTAGATGTCATCGCACTCCCGGTCTGGGGAACTTGAAGTTATCGATCTAAAAACACGGGAAAGAGATGAGAGGGGAATTCGGTGCTTTAAAAACCTATGGGAGACTTTGAGTATGAACATCGCTACTACTTCTACCGAGTGCTGCATAACGACTCGTCAGAAAGGCCATTGAAGAGGTGGGGGAGGGATGCAAATAAAAGGATGTGATGAATCGCCCCGAGGCCCAATATGGAGATATTGCTATCGTTGTGAGAAAACGTAAGTAAGATGACGTGAATAGGGGAAATAGTTTGTTTTTGCAAGTCATCGAGGAACGTTTCTTCATAAAAGTTTAATTTGATTGCCGACTTTTAAGTAATGTTATTATGGGAAAATTGCTAAATTTTCCTTTAAAAAAAATTAATTTAACTGCGGAACGATTTTTTTCCCCAGAAAGTTGGGATGGGGCATTTCTATTTCTTTAAATTGAACCTTTATTTTCGGAGAAACCAAGTTCAGCCTGGTTTGTTTACTGAGAAATTCCATCTAAAAGTCTTGTTGGGGATAGTTGAGTAAGTAATTATTGGACAGTCTCTGTGCCCATCACCATTTCTGGCCAGACTGCTTGCTTTGGGATAATCAGCTCCCCATTGACCATCAGTTTCGCCTCCCCTTCTAACTTACTAATTTTACTCACGGGGGGGGGGGAAGGGGCTGGGGATGGAAGGGGTGGATCGCTCTGCGGACCGCAGCCTTCTTAATCCCGTGCTGAGATTTCGAGTGTTCCTGATCTCCTATCAGTTATTTGGCTTCTGTGACCATTGAGCTGTTAGCCCCCAGAGCTTTTAGAATACTTTGTCGTCTCTCGGAGTTCGTGATTAAAAAAAAAAAGAGTTAAAAATGTTTTTATTTTAATGTATATATTTTGTGTCAGTCTTCCAGTGTCCTGACAGGCGTAATGAACGGTATTTGTTCACAGCTATCTAATCTTCTCAAATCACCGCAGTCATTTTCAACGTTAGCCACGATCGTGTATCCGATTTCACGATTCAACGTCTCAAATTGTCTTCAAGATCTTCCCACATCTTACTTCTTTGCGAGTATTTCTTAAGCGCTTATTCTGCGTGCTTGTTTGTGTGTATGTGTGTGTGGAATACGCGGCATTAGCTAAATCATAACTGGGGTATACGATATCATTTGACTTCTTGGAATAAATTTTTCATTTAAACTGCGTGGATGCGCGGCCGCGCAGCAGTTTAGTAATACCGCGTAGCAAATCTTGTAATCTATTATACCCACAAGGCATGATGTGCTACATTGCACACGAGTTGTTGGCGCTTGTTTGTTTTGTGTTTTTTTTTTACTTTGCACACGCACCAACGTACTTAAGAGGGAAAGTTGATTGAAATTTGTCCTTTTAACATTCAATCTGTACTTTTAACATTCAATCTGTACTTTTAACATTCAATCTGTACTTTTAACAGTCAATCTGTACTTTTAACAGTCAATCTGTACTTTTAACATTCAATCTGTACTTTTAACATTTGATCTGTACTTTCAACATTCAATCTGTACTTTCAACATTCAATCTGTACTTTTAACATTCAATCTGTACTTTTAACATTCAATCTGTCCTTTTAACATTCAATCCGTACTTCTAACATTCAATCCGTACTTTTAACATTCAATCTGTACTTTTAACATTCAATCTGTACTTTTAACATTCAATCTGTACTTTTAACATTCAATCTGTACTTTCATTAACATTCAATCTGTACTTTTATTAACATTCAAACTGTACTTTTATTAACATTCAATCTGTACTTTTAACATTCAATCTGTACTTTTAACATTCAATCTGTACTTTTAACATTCAATCTGTACTTTCATTTACATTAATCTGTACTTTTATTAACATTCAATCTGTACTTTTAACATTCAATCTGTACTTTTAACATTCAATCTGTACTTTTAACATTCAATCTGTACTTTTAACATTCAATATGTACTTTTAACATTCAATATGTACTTTTAACAGTCAATCTGTACTTTTAACAGTCAATCTGTACTTTTAACATTCAATCTGTTTTTTTAACATTCAATCTGTACTTTTAACATTCAATCTGTACTTTAAACATTCAATCTGTACAATGACAGTTTCCATGTGTTTTTATTCATTTTTTTCAGCAATGAGAAAATCTGTTTACGAGCTATCAATTCTACCAAGGCTAGACATCTTGATTAAATATTTATAATCTTCCTGACATTACATTACACTCAATAAGCAATCTGCTGACATCATTTTAAAGTCTGAAATGTAATCTATACACCGATAACAATATTAAACGAAAGAAAATACTTTTTGGATCATAATCATTTAGAAATACTGGCGTCTTAACACACGATCCCACTGTTGCAAATGGTGCCACTGTTGAAGCAAATGGTGCCGCTGTTGAAGCAAATACTACCACTGTTGAAGCAAATGGTGCCACTGTTAAAGCAAATACTGCCACTGTTGAAGCAAATGGTGCCACTGTTAAAGAAAATACTGCCACTGTTGAAGCAAATGGTGCCACTGTTGAAGCAAATGGTGCCACTGTTGAAGCAAATGGTGCCACTGTTGAAGCAAATACTGCCACTGTTGAAGCAAATACTGCCACTGTTAAAGCAAATAATGCCACTGTTGAAGCAAATGGTGCCACTGTTGAAGCAAATACTGCCACTGTTGAAGCAAATGGTGCCACTGTTAAAGCAAATACTGCCACTGTTGAAGCAAATGGTGCCACTGTTAAAGAAAATACTGCCACTGTTGAAGCAAATGGTGCTACTGTTGAAACAAATGGTGCCACTGTTGAAGCAAATGGTGCCACTGTTGAAGCAAATGGTGCCACTGTTGAAGCAAATACTGCCACTGTTGAAGCAAATGGTGCCACTGTTAAAGCAAATGGTGCTGCTGTTGAAGCAAATACTGCCACTGTTGAAGCAATTGGTGCCACTGTTAAAGCAAATACTGCCACTGTTGAAGCAAATGGTGCCACTGTTGAAGCAAATACTGCCACTGTTGAAGCAAATGTTGCCACTGTTGAAGCAAATGGTGCCACTGTTAAAGCAAATACTGCCACTGTTGAAGCAAATGGTGCCACTGTTGAAGCAAATACTGCCGCTGTTGAAGCAAATGGTCCCACTGTTGAAGCAAATAGTGCCACTGTTAAAGCAAATACTGCCACTGTTGAAGCAAATAGTGCCACTGTTAAAGCAAATACTGCCACTGTTGAAGCAAATGGTGCAACAAGTTAAAGCAAATACTGCCACTGTTGAAGCAAATGGTGCCACTGTTGAAGCAAATAGTGCCACTGTTAAAGCAAATACTGCCACTTTTGAAGCAAATAGTGCCACTGTTAAAGCAAATACTGCCACTGTTGAAGCAAATGGTACCACTGTTAAAGCAAATACTGCCACTGTTGAAGCAAATGGTGCTACTGTTGAAGCAAATGGTGCCACTGTTGAAGCAAATGGTGCCACTGTTGAACCAAATGGTGCAACTGTTGAAGCAAATGGTGCCGCTGTTGAAGCAAATACTGCCACTGTTGAAGCAAATGGAGCCACTGTTGAAGCAAATGGTGCCACTGTTGAAGCAAATACTGCCACTGTTGAAGCTAATACTGCCACTGTTGAAGCAAATGGTGCCACTGTTAAAGCAAATACTGTCACTGTTGAAGCAAATGGTGCCACTGTTGAAGCAAATACTGCCACTGTTGAAGCAAATGGTTCCATTGTTGAAGCAAATGGTGCCGCTGTTGAAGCAAATACTACCACTGTTGAAGCAAATGGTGCCACTGTTAAAGCAAATACTGCCACTGTTGAAGCAAATGGTGCCACTGTTAAAGAAAATACTGCCACAGTTGAAGCAAATGGTGCTACTGTTGAAGCAAATGGTGCCACTGTTGAAGCAAATGGAGCCACTGTTGAAGCAAATACTGCCACTGTTGAAGCAAATGGTGCTGCTGTTGAAGCAAATGGTGCCACTGTTGAAGCAAATACTGCCGCTGTTGAAGCAAATGGTGCCACGGTTGAAGCAAATGGTGCCGCTGTTGAAGCAAATACTGCCGCTGTTGAAGCAAATGGTGCCACGGTTGAAGCAAATGGTGCCGCTGTTGAAGCAAATGGTGCCACTACTGGTCTGGTAACTACCAGACAGTATAATGTTGGAGATCTCTAGCCAATAGTTCAAAATACATGTTTACTTTTTTTTAAAAACCTATTTCTCTTAACATAAACAAAAATACTACCGAATTTAGTTAAGGGTCGATGGACTACACTGTGGTCTTGTGAAAATCTCAATCGCATCACTAATAGTTAACCTGGATTGTTTTCTAAAAGAATGAAGCACCGGAGGAACTGATACAAGTGTCCCCGGCACCAATGCAGCAAAATGTGAAGTATAAAACATGTTACAAAAGCAAGTAATAACTATTTTAATTATCAGATTTCCGTCAAACACTTACCAAAATGACAAGGGTAAATAGGAAATTTCAACAACAACAAACTATTAAGTATCTATTACAATTTTGACGTTAATGTTTCTCACACCCTTCTCAAGTTCTTCTTAACTTGGTTTGGTTAGAGTTTGTTTGGCGTGGTTGGAATGTTTTCGAGCCCATATTTCTCTTGCCGCCAGCCTAATCGGCGCGGTAGGTATGGAATCGAAGTTTGCTGTGCTAAAATAAGATGTAACTTGGTACTGTTTCTTTCAATGAAATGTAAAAACCAAAAGATGGCTTTGAAAAACACGGTCAACAGCGAAAAATACGACGTGTTTTTAAAGCTTTGAAATGGTCGTTGTCGGTATTTAATTTATTCAAATAATTTGTTTCAGGGTTGAATTGGGAAGGGACGTAATAATGAATTTTGCACCTGCTCCATAATCTCTTTTTTACTTAAAAAAAATACTAGTAAGTGACGGCTGTATCTTTTTTGTTCTCTTTCATAAAGCAATCTATTTTTAGGAGCTATATGTAAGGATTTTAATCTGGCCCACCTCCAATACTTTAACATAACACAAAATGTAACATCATTTTGCTTGTAAAGTTTACTGTTGTTTACTGTCGACACGGAAGGTACTGAGTGGTGATCTTAACCTCAAAACACGTCATAATGTCAATTACCATTTATGGAAGTATAACCTCAAATCGTGTGTAAAGCTTCACTCGGTTCTCAGGTTGCTATTTAACAATTTTTTTATTTTTATTTTTATTTTTTTATTTTTTTTTAAATGAACGATGTTGTTCATTTTTCATGTTAAATCGAGAAGCATGAAAACTGCATTAGTTTTGTATGTTGAAGTAAAGAAAATGGAGCATTGCAGTCCGGATATGACGTCTTGGCTGTCAGTTGAGCTTTAATCATTGGCTTTTCCCATCTCACTACAGAAAGCCACGGGGCCTTTTGTTACAGAATGAAGGCCCGGAATCGATCGAAACGTAGATGCTTGCAAGAGATATAATAACATTGGAACAAGGGGACGAAATTGGCAAGAAACCAGAGACGAGTCCGGGCGTCCAAGAAAATAGATACCAACCCAAGTGAAAAGTTGGGATGTGGAACCAATCGAATTTACGTGGAAGCCAATCCAATAGAAAGTTGATGGAACACGCCAGCATAATCAACTGGGACGAGTCTATGATGTCAGGGGCGTATTCGTCAGCTAATAAATATTTTGTCTTTTTTTTTAAACGAAACTTTTTTTGTTGAAGTTTGTTTCGTACAGTGGAACCTCTCACAACGAGTTTAATTGTTCCAGAGTCTTACTCGTTAAGCGAAACACTCGTTAAATGAAACACTTTTTCCCATACAAATCAATGCAAAATACAATTTGTTCAGTTTTTCTAAAGTCGTAGTTGTCCTAAAAGAATATTGTAGACTTCACTTGGCCCTCAAGGTTTACTTTCATAAGTTTTCTACTCAATTTTTAATGACAAAAAACAAACTCTTTTGCTTTATGTTAAAACGAATTAGATTCTAGAATTCTATTAACTTTTTCTTTGCACCGCAGTTCCTCTCATTAAATTATAATTTGTATAGATCTATATTCATTAATCTTACCTATCAATCCTAGCATCAACAACAACAAAATACGAAAATAAATTAATTAATTCATAAATAACTCTCGCAAGGTTTCTATTTGTTACGTTTATTAACAGTTAATAGCACATTTCAATGTATATGTCTGATGTAACAGAGATTTGTCAAATTAAAATTTTAAAAAATATTATTTATTATGAATAAAAAATTATTTATATAACAAATTATAGTTATAATTCGTGCTTGAAATGATATCAAATATGTTTTTATCTCTTTCATTTTACCACTTCTAATATCATGGTTGTCGACAGGTGACAAGTCTAGGTACGCTCGGCAGTTTTTTGTTTAGATCCGCTGTCCTTGCTCTCAAACCAGGCATCTCTATTATTCTGTTTCTCTATTTATTTTTCATCCTGGCATTTCAAGAGATGTTGACATAACAAGTAAGTAGATCTCCTAGACCGCGTCTCCTATATTGGCCTC
Organism: Radix auricularia; assembly: GCA_002072015.1. Lineage (NCBI taxonomy): Eukaryota > Metazoa > Mollusca > Gastropoda > Lymnaeidae > Radix > Radix auricularia. The sequence goes on from MUZC01000009.1 coordinate 133,281, forward strand.
GCCATTTGTCTGTTGACGCGAGATGCAACACAAGTTCCCATGGGCTAGTAGCTAGTAGTCTCACTACATTGGTGTCCAACATCCAATGGACTCCCACCCCCTCTAATTCTGATCTAATGCACTTGCACCCCGTAAAATTGTGTACTTGTGTCGTTTCCCACCGTGTGCTTAACCCTGTTGACTTGTTTACTCACCTTCCACGCATTGCAAGACCCGGTGTTCATATCATGATTTATGTAGGGGCACAAACAAGGGACGCAAGAATGCAGAAACAGACAATAGAACGGAGTAATATATTGTTAGTTGCACTTGATCTAAAGTTGTTGAAATAATACAAGTCTCACAGTACTGGTCAGCTGTGTCCATGGGATGAGGACATGGCTGACGCGACTCTGGTGCCTGTGTTAGTTACTTGCTTTCAAACTCCAAGGCAGAAAAAAAAATGCATAAATTGTTTCTTTGTTTAACCAGATTCTGGTGCGTATGTAAAACTTTAAACCAATTCAAGGCATTTTTTGTAGATATTGATGATTCGCTACTTTTGTTAAACTGACTTCAACGAGACGCCGAATATGAGTAGATCAAAGTGCAGCCAAAATATCAACAACTAGCGGCCAAACGAAAACTTGAGAAAAAAAAATTATTCTTGCCGCTAAATAACTCATCGAACCAAACATAAATAAAGCGAAAGCCCGTATTTCAACTTTATTGTATTAAGAATAAGAACTAAAAGTAAACTTAACCACACAAAAAAAAGAAGAAGAAAAGTTTATTCCTTTGGAATTGAAACATCGTCGATGTCGGTAGCTCCTAAATCTTACAAGTTCACCGCCTCGTTAAAAGAAATTTGATGTCGAAACATAAATTGAACGTTTATGTCGCGCTCTTTAACTCAGCTACCTATGGTTTTCAAAAATTAATATTGAAGTTTATCCTTTAACTAAGCTACCTATGGTGTTCAAATATAATATTGAAGTATATCCTATAACGAGAAAAAAACGCACCTTCAAATTTCCACCCATCTGCTGTTTTTAGAATTATGCGAATGGGGCTGTTCTCTGCTCATGGATTAATGTAGAGGAAATTCTATCTGTTTAGAAGTAGCATTACTTCAAGTATCATACTAATTAGTTTCTTCCTGAATTTCTCAAAGTTAATACATGTAATTGATTTCAATGTTTAATGATAAGCTACACGTGTAATTTGTATCTCCTCGTGTCGTACAAACTTGTGTAACTGTCGTTCAGGATCAATTTGTTTTGGAGGGTCACACGAGTAGTGGGGTCACCGTGATTGGAAGGTGACGGTTGTCGATACAAAATGAGAACTACCGATCTATCCAATGATATTTTTTTAATTGATTTAACTACGTATTTTTTTTTAAAATGTGATATTGAACATGTCCATTTTCATCTCATAGATAAACATTCTTTAAAATTTTCACGGTACATCATAATTAAGGTTTACTCAAACGTAAGAATCGACTGTCATGTCAGAAAATTTTCCTTCTCTCACTTACTACATTGACTTTAGAGGGATCATTTGATGATTTGGTGACTTCTTGTTGATCGGGTGGAGGCGAGAGGGAAACTCTGATAGACTGGAAACAAAAGGAGTTTTAATATCACTCCGTCCGGGAGAAGGGTTGACCAGCTCGGGTTGAGGTTATGACGCTGTGATCATTGTTGAAGGTCTGTTATCACTCCGTCCGGGAGAGGGGTTTTCCTGCTCGGGTTGAGGTTATGATGCTGTGATCATTGTTGAAGGTCTGTTATCACTCCGTCCGGGAGAGGGGTTGACCAGCTCGGGTTGAGGTTATGATGCTGTGATCATTGTTGAAGGTCACTGTTGTATCATGGCGCCCTGACCCCCGTTTTAAGAATGTTTGTAAAAACACAACACAAACGTGTGCTGTTCCAAACAGTGTTGTACATTACCTAGCCGCATATCCTTCGTGACGTAGTGGCCATCGTTTGACTTAACACTGCATTAAACACCGCCTCATCGCCTCAAAACTCTATTCCCCCCCCCCCACCATCTCTCTCTTCTCACGATATTTCCTCCCCCATAATCATCTGTCTCCCTCTCGTTGCCTCACCCAGTGTCTCTATTTCTCACCCAGTTATATTCTGACAATTGCTTTTGCGTCTCATTATTCCATAAATTTACTAGATTAAAAAAAAAATCCCATTTTGTCAAGTCGTCCTCCAGAATTTATCACGTGGGATTTCATTTGAAACTCCATTCTCTTTATTTTTCCTGTCTCTTTCTGAAAATTTCTAAAATTTCTTTGATCTCTGTCTTTGTAATTCTAACCACGATCTCTTGTTATTTTTCATTTATCTTTAGGACTCACTTTAAATACTCTCCTACTCAAACACTTTAAACACTCTCCTACTCAAACACTTTAAACACTCTCCTACTCAAACACTTTAAACACTCTCCTACTCAAACACTTGAAACACTCTCCTACTCAAACACTTTAAACACTCTCCTACTCAAACACTTTAAACACTCTCCTACTCAAACACTTTAAACACTCTCCTACTCAACAACATCTTGACGCTGTCAGCGTTTACCAGAATGCTTCATCAACTGTCCAAATAATCAAATTGTGAATTTGAAAATGAAGTTTGCAGTTAATCAAATATTTATAATATTTTTGTCTGAATTTAGCGCTTGAAAGGTGCTTTCAAAGCCTGACATTGGAGTGATTGACCTAAATCAGAAATAGCTATCAATATGAGCGGATTATTCAGACGTTGAAAAGGAATAAGAACGCTCTTAAAAAAACACATTTCCGTTTGTTGTTTTTTCTCTTTTTGCTCCATTTTCGTCCTTCTTCCTGCTTTCCATTTTTCAACCCTCTTTCTGTCTCTATTTTTCTCTCTCCATCCAAACATCTCTGTCTCCTTTTCAACCGCCACCCACTCCCCCACCCTCCTACTTTTAGCACAATAAACTCTTACCAACAGGAAACTGCATGTTGAAGAAAAAAAAACAAGTTTTGAATAATGACATTTCCAATGCCTTATATTTAATAACGCTAACAGCGTTTAAACCAGAGAATTTGTTGCCTCGGTGTTTATTGGATTCTGTGCGCTATAACAGAATATTTCGTCTTTTTTAATCAACCCCACCCTGTATTTTTTTTTAAAAAAAGGTTTTATTGAGTTAAACCTCTCCGGGCTTACGTGCACGAAATCTTTTTTAGAGCAAAGTTCGGCCCGTAAACAATGTTTAAGGAACAATAATTTGTCTATCTTCCCGTATCCGTCAATCGGCAACGTGATACGCCTGTTTCAGTAGACCAGTCACGTGATACCCCTATTTCAGTAGACCAGTCAGTGTGCGATGTGACATAAAGTCATAATTATGCAGAAGGTTTTGCAATTTGACAACGATAGTTATTGAATGTTTTTGGCTGTTATATTTATGAAAATATTTATTTAATGCCTGTGTGGTGACAGAGAATTTATTTTTTATTTTTTTAAGGAACGATTTATGGATCAAATGTTTGATTTATTTAAAACATGTTAAAATTATCTATACTAATAAAATGAATAATTAATAATTTTTAAATACTTGCATAGCATCCATTTTTTTCTTATTTTTTTCAATATTTTTACTAAATTATCTGACCAACTCCGCACAGTAGTTAAGAATTGCCGCGCAGCAATCTGCGCAGTCGCGAAGGTGAAAGGGAACTTTGGTTGGGTGGTGTAAAAATATAATTAAATGATTTTTAAACATTTAATATTATTGATCCAATTACATATATATGATGTGTACACTAACCACATTACTACAGTATCAAAGATGTAGGCAAAATAAGAGTGAGGAACTTGTACGGATTAATAGCGTTTAGTTACGAGGTCAGTCGATCGTTTCATTCTTCCTCTTTATCTGATGGGCGCAGTTTATATTCGTCAAATAATTGTTAGGACGTTCTTTGAACCATTATCATTGGTCTAGAGCAATTCTTCTCAAAGTGGTGGTCCGTGGACCGGTGCCGGTCCGTGGACAATCCACCGCCGATCCGCAGATGTTCTCAAGAAAGGATATAAAAATATATTTATAATCATTTAAAACATGAAAAATAATACACCGGTCCGAGCAATGAAAAAAAAATCCTGCCGGTCTGCCAGATTAAAAAGTTTGTGAAGCACTGGTCTAGAGGGGCCTGAAATTTTAAAAGGGCCTGAAATGTTATGTCAGAACTCAATGCTCGAGCACGTATGTCGATATCCGTTCTTATACCGACATCAATGTTGCTTTTCCCTGGCTTTATTAAATTGCTAACTGTGCTGCCAGCTCTGACAATGTGGGTGATTACAAAACGTTCAAAGCACAATTGGATTAACCCACTTGATTCCAAGTCTGCAGTACTATATTTATATTAAAGTCAGGAATTATATATATATATATATATATATATATATATTAGGGCTGCGGAAATTACCGATTAATTTCTCGATTAATCGGTAATTTTTTTATCGATTAAAATTATTTTAATCGATAAAATAGTGATTAAAATTAAAGAAATGTTTGTTTTTTAAATTCTATTTATTAATAAACAATTGATTATAGTTTGTTTTTTACGTACAAACTACTCCTTTAAAAAATGGACTGTAAAAGTGTAGACTTTAAAATAACATGTTTTATGACAATGATATTAAAAAACAAACATTGTTTTTACAAATTAACTATAATAAAATTTAAATTCATTGTCATTATTTTGAACTACTTATATTTAAATATATCCCTTACAATATTATATTTTTTAATTAAATTACACTAAGTACTTAAGTTATGAGCATTTTTTAAAAATGCTATAGAAGGGCACAAAATGTTTTTTTTTAAAATTTATTTATTTTTTGTTTTGGCACAAAATGTGAAGGAAAACAACGTAGTGAAAAAAAAGTGATTAATTATGAGGTCTTAGGAAAAATACCATAACTTTTGAACCACTTGGGATAAAAAGATGATCTTTATGGTTTTGTTAATAATCGAACAATTATTATTCTATAGCTGTATCACTTTTACATTTTAAAATAAGTTTCAAATTTTCAGCCTAAAGTGCCTAACTTTAATGCGTTATTTAACTTATTTTTGCTAACTATGTTTTAAAAATAACTCAATAAGAAAAAATCAATTGCATGTTTCTATTACTTCTCTTGAAATTAGTAGGTAATGATATAAACTAATATGATCTTTATACATGAACCTAAAAACAAACTTAAAGATATTCATGCTACTAGTAGGTAGTTGACTTCACCTGGAATATCATTATTTGGTGTTCAGTGACATTAGGGTAAAATAAGGAGAACTGGTGTAATCACAATATCGTTCAAAATCCTTCCCCCGCCCCACCCCTCTGTTTAAAAAAAAAGGGAAATGTTTGTTTTCCTTTTAAAACAAGTGTCAGCATCAGTTAGCTGCACGAACACCATGACACCATTGCCAATGAAAACACCATGCCACCGTTTCCAATGAAAACACCATGCCGCCATTGCCAATGAAAACACCATGCCACCATTGTCAATGAAAACACCATGCCACCATTGTCAATGAAAACACCATGCCGCCATTGCCAATGAAAACACCATGCCACCATTGTCAATGAAAACACCATGCCACCATTGCCAATGAAAACACTGTATTACCATTGCCAGTGGAAAATACCATGCCAGCCACGGCCATTGATAACACCACGTTACTTAGCTGAACAATTATTATTATTATTGGTAATGTTTTTTGTAGCCTCGTCTTGTTACGGTCAATCCTAGCATGCTTTATTGTGGCCTTCACTATTATAAGACTTTCAGTTGAAAGCAGATACGTCGAATCACAATACAAGTGTCCGGGGCACATCTGGCTTGGAAGGGTCTCATGTTTCTATTACACAAACTATTTTGAAAATTTGAACCGAAACAGCCCTCCTATGTAAAGAATGGCCGAGGCTGGTCGAAAGTTCCTGTCCCATGACGCCCAGGCCAGGGACACCTGCAGGCAAGTATATCATGACTACGCACGCTTTCATACACGAATGAGCAAACCACCAAGGGCTTACAAGGGGTGACAACAATGTCTTTATTTATTTACGTTCCCGTTATTTGGCTGGGTAAGTTCTATGGGATAAGTCGAGAAGGGAGGACACCATGACCTACCGCACTGGCTGACACAAACCCTAGTGACGCCTCTGGTTCCCTTTAAGCTGCGCAGCAGTTTAGAATAACCGCGCAGCAAATTTTGTAAATTATTGCACTCAAAAATGAATGCTGAGCAACTTTGCACACGTGCCAATAAACATGAGAGAGAACATTGTTCTTGTATTGATTTCCTTTGGGTCTTGGAAATTATGGACTGCCACAATGTCAGCTATTTCTCATAGTAGCAATGAACATTTTTCTACGTAAACCCAAAATCTCGAAAAAGCTGGCGTCGAGATTAGCATCAATTGGCGCCAACGTTGCGTCGTCCTATGCGTTAAAACCTTTACAAAGAGTTAAAATGAAAAACATTATGAGGCTGCAAACCTAAATAAAAAAGATAAAGAAATTGATGAAATCGTGATTGGAAACGACAGCGAGACTATTTTTATGGGTTGGGTTTTCGGGGTTCATTGGATTTATTCAATCCGACGTCTGGCTGAATAATGGGCATCATTCCTTGTTGCACACTGTTGTTGCGGGGGGGGGGGGGGGATATAAAAATATATGTATCATAAAAATGTGTCTCGCTCTATGCATATTGAAGTATGACTTTTTTTAATGGGTGAAAAGGGGGCGGGGGGTAAAAGGAAATGTTTCTAAGCCACCATTGTTATTAGATTTGTTTTATTCTGTCACAATAAGTTATGTTCATCCCAAGCCAAACATCATATATTTATGCCATTTCCTGCGATCTATACACAAAATATTTCTAATATATAGAAACAACCAAATAACTCTAATAGAAAATTTAGATGTACAGTTGAACTGTATAAGCAACAACAAGTTGTTTTTGTTGTTTTTTTTATGTAAGTATTCCGCACTTGAACACTCCTTTGACTGCCCAGCGCTTCATTTCCGGTCAGCTTTTATTTCTCCCCCACCCAGCCAACAGCTCTCCTCTGGTCGTTGTCGTCATGAGAGCACCAGAAATTGCTTCGATGTTATTGATTCGCACTCGTCCCCGTGACCATTTATATGTTGACCCGCCTGCCCCCCCTCCCAGACATTTATGTAAACTGTATACAATTAACATCCGGTGCCCAGCTTTGGCGTCGAGGTACTCTGGCGAGAATTTCAGCATCAGATTCGGTCTCGGCGCGTCTGTCCACGGGCCACGTCTGCGTGAAATGAATAGTGAGGGTGATAAGTCTGACCCTTTCCCCTACCCTCCCCCCTCAAACCTAACACTTCTTCACCTACCACCACCCCTGTTCTGCTTGGGCGAGTCTCTCTGCTCACAACGATCTTGTAACGTCAGGAGTGTAACAGAAGGCGTGGAAGTAAGGAAGGTGTTGGGAAGAGGGAGGAGGAAAGCTTAGCTGTAAAAGCACACAATCCATTCGTTCCATTTTAATGTGTCTTTGTGTTTTTGTTTATTGGATGAGGAAGGCTTCTTGCCTTTATGTTTGTTTGCTCTTGATGTGTCTTCTAAGGTTTACCCACTACCGCCACTACCCTGTTTAATAGCCTCCCTTCTTTGTTGAAGTGAAGATGAACCGAATGACATGTGGCCAGTCTTATTTGGGTGTTGAGTAATGAAATGAAGGGAAATTGAATACTTGGTGGTGATTTTTTTTTTTTTTTTGG
>MUZC01000009.1:208820-218853 GCA_002072015.1 Radix auricularia
TGCTGTGTGTCTTTAAGACATCTGTGCTGTGTGTCTTTAAGACATCTTTTCTGTGTGTCTTTAAGACATCTGTGCTGTGTGTTTTTAAGACATCTGTGCTGTGTGTCTTTAAGACATCTGTGCTGTGTGTCTTTAAGACATCTGTGCTGTGTGTCTCTAAGACATCTTTGCTGTGTGTCTTTAAGACATCTGTGCTGTGTGTCTTTAAGACATCTGTGCTGAGTGTATTTAAGACATCTGTGCTGTGTGTCTTTAAGACATCTGTGCTGTGTGTCTTTAAGATATCTGTGATGTGTGTCTTTAAGACATCTGTGATGTGTGTCTTTAAGACATCTGCACTAACTGTCTGTATTAGTAGATAGATCATAAATAAATTGTATTCCAAGGGGTCATGTGGAACATATTTAATCCAAAGGCCTTTAAAAAGCTATTGAATGAATGTAGGATCCTTGTGAAACTAGTAAATAATGAGTAGTTTAAAGAAGGAAACAGCCAAAAATGGTGTTTTACTATTTGCCATATCTGGATAGTTTAGCCCTAATATTTGCCAGGTCCAGATATCTCCACATTTAGTTGTGTTAAAGCTAAGAGGATGTACTTCTCTACTTTATATCTAGTATTTAATACTATTTATTAAAATATTTATCGTCCAACAAATGGAGAGTATCTGCTATCTACAATGACGTATTGTGACACTGTGAACGATAAGCATTTTACAATGAATTGAATGAACGAACTTGAACGAAGTTCAACGAAGTGTGTGGTGTTTACCAAGCAAGCGAACAGTGTTCTAATGAGTGTGTATTGTGGTGTACAAAAAGTCATGATCTTGAGCCATACTAAAAAAAATTCTTCAATTGACACAATTTAAGTTTAATATGCTGTTATTTAACTTAGTTTGTTATGTTGTAAAGTAATGTCTATACTTGTAACTTTTTAACGTAATATTCTTTTCTCATATTAAAATTGACTGTTTTACTTTAATTTGCATGGATTTAAATGATTTCACGATCAACGCTTGTGAATTTGTTTATTTTGTTATATACTTATAAGTAAAAGGTGCAGTGGTCTAAGTAGTAGAGCGCTGGACTACCGAACCGCTGCGAGAACTCGAGTCCCGAGTTCGAGCCGTGGTACTGGCAAGGCTCCCGGGGCATTGTGCTAACCACACAATCCCAAGCTCGTTAGTGGTCAATGAAACTTGTGAACGCTACTTCACTTGCTCCCATGGACCTTTATGGTCTGTAAGGGATTAATTTTTTATCTTTTTTTACTTATAATGAAATGTATAACTTTAATTTGTTACTTAACTTATTTTGTATAATTATAATATTCATAATATACTAGAGTTTTAAAATTATAAGACTGAATAAGATATAATGCGTGAGACAAGCAACATTTTATATTTTAAGTTTGCAAATCAAATTAGGATTGCAACTGCCATTTAAAGTTCAACCTAAAAAAACAACAAAGAATATAAAATTCTTACAATGATATAACTTATATCATGTAAGTAAATTGTTTAAGTCTAGATGCCGAATTATTTATTTTTTTGGGTCCCATAACCTCTTTTTTTGAGGTCGTAGGGGATTCTGTTTCCATTAGAACATTCTCGGGCTTAATAGACACTGGCGGCGCCCATCCCTCTCCAGGTCAGCAGAGGACTTTCTTAGCGTTAGTCATTTCTCAACATTTTTATAGTGATGTAAATGTTTGACTACTGCCAACTTACTAGTCAATGACAAAGAAGTTAAAAACGAAAGCCAACACTCACCCTGTCCCAGTCTCAATGGCTCCTGTTTAACAGTAAAGTTTAGAGAATAAACTAATAATTAATTACAAATTAAACTTAAAATTACTATTTAACTATTATTTATTAAAATTATTATCAGCTATAACAATGAAAATAATTTAATGACATGAGTAAAAAATATAGTTAGTAGTTATAGTTATTGGTAAGTTGTAACATGGTACTCAGCAGTACTTGTAACCTTTGAGTTTTTAGATGGTTTCTTCAATTTTTACAGTTCAAAAAATTATTTGTCATACCCAAATTCTTTTTCAAGAACAATAACATCCCAAGTTTGTTTGGGGACAAGCGAGAACACTTATCATCATTTATCTGCCCTGCTGTGCTGAATGCTCTCTCACTATCCATTCTTGTTAAATGTACTCATTTCTGGTTATCGTTTTTAACTTAATATATATTTGTTTATAAACTTATTAATATTAATTTCATTTGATTTCAAAAACTCTTTACTACCTTGATATCCGGATACTATCCAGTTATCCAGGCTGTCCCCTAGTTTAAAATAATGATTAGATCCAATGTCACTACAAATTTTATTTATTCATGATCCAGTCAAATAGTCTATTTAAGATATGGAAATGCTTTGCCTGTCTGAGGTAATCACAAATAAATACACAAGGAGAATGTATTATAAATCAGTTAAATTAAATTAGTGGATGATGAAGTCATATCTCTTGAACTTGAATATATGGTTAGCTCCCCTAGCTTGGTGCAGGTGAGGAAAGTGATGGTCTTGGCTTCTACCCTGCACTACAGTAAGAAACCATTTTGTTAGAGATTAGTTCTACTGCAGTTAAAAACCATTATGTTAGAGATTAGTTCATTCTACTGCAGTTAAAAACCATTTTGTTAGAGACTCGTTCGTTCTACTGAAGTTAAAAACCATTTTGTTAGAGATTAGTTCGTTCTACTGCAGTTAAAAACCATTTTGTTAGATATTAGTTCTACTGCAGTCAAAAACCATTTTGTTAGATAGTTCTACTGCAGTTAAAAACCATTTTGTTAGAGATTAGTCTCCCTTTTTAAAAAAAAAAAGATCTGGCCTCTTCATGTTTTATGCTACTATTACTACCCTCTTGTCATTTATCCATTACACCAGAGCTACATTTGATGGCTTTACCTCTCTTCCATTTTAGGGCCCAGTGAGAGTGAATTGACTGGGGAGAAGACAACTGTGGAAGTCAGCGTACACGATGCCCCCTCACTCCTGTCAGAAGACATTCTCAGGGGAGACAATGTCGGCTTGGAGAATGGGATCAGGTAATCTTTCAAATGATCGCAGCATTAAACAGTGCTACAGGCCACCTTCCTTTGATTGAACAGTGCTACAACCCCTCCCCTCCCATTGAAAGATAGCTGCTGTGCTGGAATCTTGATCCATATTTCTATTTATTTTGTCTCCCTGTCCAACCTCTCAGTGTAACATGCACGCTCTCCTTGTGCTGGTAGATGTGAAGTCAGACATGTAAAGTAGTTAAATAAAGTTCCCCTTTCCGACCATGCTGGCCTATGGGGCAAGTGAAGCAGTGTTCACAAGTTTTTATAGCCGCGGCATACGGAGAGGATTGTGTGGCTAGCACAATGCCCAGCCTCCTTTACTTCCCCAAACTTATTCCGGGTAACCATTTGGAGCTGGGTGGAGGCCCTTTGGTCAGGGGAACAAGAACAAAACACTGCCTTCACCGAGACTCGAACCCGAGACTCTTGGTTCACCAGCCGAGCGCCCCGCAGCTCGACCACTATTGTAGTCAGATATGGGGCTTAACAAACTAAGTAACTTTCAGGTTAAGAGAGGTTGGATTACTTTCTTGTTCAACTGTTACAATATTTTGAGCCAACCTTTTTTTTTAAATGATGAGCTATAAATTAAATTTTTATTCTCAACATAAAAGTTCTTAATGTATTGGCTTTCTTTACTTGATATTCTAACATTGATTGTCTACTGTAAATATTTTCTTCTCAGAACTTCAGGTGTTGACTCCTCATATACAGACAGCAGCACACCACTAAATGGAGACTTGCCCGGCCCTGGAGGTAAATTAGGAAGTTCTGGCACAGTAAGGTCAAGGTCGCTGTCTCCTGTACGCAATTCCCTAACTCAAACAACACCTGCTTTTAAACAGGATGGAATGACCGGCGACGTCCGGCCTGACCTTACCAACACCGGCCTCCAGGGGGCCCGCCCCAAGGCCCCCATCAACAAACGTAACCCCAGCGGCAACAGTCAAAGCAGCGCTAACATTCCATCCAACAGCCCCAAACTGTCCGGCGTCAACAGTAACAAGCACACGACAGTGTCCCAATGCAACTATCCCAGTGGCCAGCACACGGCCACAAACGGAGTGCACACCCACACCAGCCAAACAAGTGCCAACCGGGTCGAAGCTTTTCCGGCCAACCCTAGCTGCAAGAAGCTGGACAATGGGGCGGGGTTCAAGAGAGTGGACATTGTCGGCCAGGACAAAGGAGGGGTGGCGGGGCTGAGCATGATGGGAATGTGGAAGAGTGACGAGCCAAGCACGGCTCAAGTCACCAAAGACATGTCCACAGCGGCTCAGCAGGAGCCAGGCAGCCTTTTCAGTGGTGTTGATGGGAGCATGACGCCGTCGGGTGGGGTGGGGCCGAGGTGGGCCGACCCCGCAGCCCATGCCGTTAAGTTACTGGAAGATGCCCTGACAGAAGGTTCAGATCTGCCCTTTGAAAATAATCTTGTGGCAGACTGCAGTCCTACAGCTCCATACTGTCTAGACTTGCACAGAAGGTAAAGATAATTTTTTTAAGATAAAGTGAGAGAGTTTAGTCTGTGTGGAACAGATATGCACAGAAGGTAGGATTTCTTTGAGTAACATAAAGGAATATTGGGAGTGATTTTAGTCTATGTGAAATAAGTGTGTATGGTGGAGGGGTGAAATAAGTGTTATGGTGGAGGGGTGAAATAAGTGTTATAGTGGAGGGGTGAAATAAGTGTTATGGTGGAGGGGTGAAATAAGTGTGTATGGTGGAGGGGTGAAATGAGTGTTATGGTGGAGGGGTGAAATGAGTGTTATGGTGGAGGGGTGAAATAAGTGCGTATGATGGAGGGGTGAAATGAGTGTTATGGTGGAGGGGTGAAATAAGTGTGTATGGTGGAGGGGTGAAATAAGTGTGTATGGTGGAGGGGTGAAATAAGTGTGTATGGTGGAGGGGTGAAATAAGTGTGTATGGTGGAGGGGTGAAGCTGACTTGAATAAACTGAAGCCACTTGATAAAGTTTAAATATAAATAAAATTCAAATATTCAACTTTGAATACGAATGTTGCATGCAGGCGTCGCTAGGGGGGTGCGGTAGGTGTGAGCCGCTCTGGGTGACACTATTAGGGCGGTGACACCTAATGTAAAATTTTATATATTCCCGATATTTTGTACTGGAAAACTCGGAGGAGTTCTATGGATTCAGTCGTAAGGGGTGACACCATGAGTTACCGCCCCGGGTGACACCAACCCTAGTGACGCCTCTGCATGCAGGTCTATTTACAAATGAGAAAATTGGAAGCAGGAATTGATCATTCTGGTGCCAATAATACATTCAACACATGATTATTCAGTAATGGTGCATTTTTGCATTTTTTCCACTGTTTGCTTAATCCTTAGAATATAAATTGAGATGATGTGTATGCAAATTTATAACTTAAGTTCATCTCTGCGATTTTCATAAAAAAGACAAGATTAAAATTACAGGGCTATTTTTTATAATTTTTTTAGACTCATTATTTATAGAGAACTGTTATTAAAAAAAAAACAGGTGTAATATTCTCAGTTCTATTCTGTAAACTCTTGTAATTTTAAGCTATGTTTATTTGATTTTTTACAAAGTTATATAATTTTTTTATAAATTAAAAGTTATTTTTCCTTTTGCTCCACCTACATAAATTCATAGATAGATGTGATTTTACAAACTTAGTTCACATCTCCATCAAAATCTAGACTCAAATATGGGAAAAGGGGAGGGTGAAATTTATATAATATATTAGGAAAACCAACACTTTTTCAACATTTAAAACTCTAATAAAAATGCAAGACTAATCACAAACCTTAGATAAGCATAGAATGCAATAATCTTCTGTATAGAAGGAGCATCTGTAACAGTTGGATAAGATATATAATTTTGGGCTGGAGCCCAAATGTCAAATTACTTTTATACAATAGAAATACATACATTGTAATTTCAAACACTGGCCTCTGCATACATGATGGAGCTAGGTAAATGTTGGTACACAAATACTTGATGATCCATAGTAAAATATTGAAAGTAATTGAACTCATAATGTGCACTCTTTATTTACTCTATAAAAATAGTAAATACCAAAAGGTAAATTCTGGTCTTTTTCGGTAAATCATGTAAACTTGAAGAATTTTTAGAATTTATGGGTGGCTATGTTATATTTGAAAGTTGTATATCTTGGACTTGTCCATTTGAAAGTTTTATATCTTGGACTAGTCCATTTGAAAGTTTTATATCTTGGGCTAGTCCATTTGAAAGTTTTATATCTTAGAGAAGTCCAATATTTTTTCTTCTTTTTTTTTTGTCCAATATCCACAGACTGTACCTGGCTCAGTATAACATTGTGGACACTGGGGCACCCATATCACCGAGCAGCTGCCCTTCTTGTCTTCCTATCCAGAGTTTGTCTGAGGCAGACTCTGTCTTCATCTCAAACTCTGCCCCCATCACAGAACACTCTAAACTTGTGGCTCAGCACAATCTGAGAAACACTTGTGCCAACTCATCTAAGTCTCAGGATGGGGCGGAGGGCCAGGCATTGCAGAAAGCCAAGCAGGCCACCAGCAAGTCCTCATCAGGCTTGCCAGCTGGAAACTCTGTATCAGTATTAGCCGGCGGTGGTTCTAAAAACAGCCAAGGGGAAGACAATCCTCTAACCACAGTGACTTATTGCAGCAACTGCCAGTTCAATGCAGCCTCCTCCAACTCTTTAAAGCAATCCACCTTAGCGCCCAACGTGCCAGATTCCTCCGCCCTCCATGGGGCGGGTGATGGGTCCCCCACTAAACCCACCATGTCGTCAGCATTAGTGAATCATCGTCATGTCACCATCATACGGTGCCCTGAATCACACTGTGCCCACAGACATCAGGACAAAGCATTTTGCCCACAGAACTCCAACAGCCATCATCAGTCGTGGCCTGACCATGAGGATGAGCAGTCTCACCCATCGGCACCACACCCACATTCCTCCATGTCAAAAGATCTCTCGTCCTTGGACAAACTCAGCCTGATTCTTTCAGAAGACCCATCTTCTCAGAACTCATGCCACAACTTCCGCTCCATGCCAGGGTTTGTCATGAAGAACCCTGACCTTGTCAACATTCTTCCAGAGAGGGACTCCCCCTCCCCAGAGAAAGATTCTTCAGAAAACTCTGAGGACCAACAATCATCTCTGAACCCCATAAACACAGACTACCTAGGCAACCATATACAAGACATTGAAATCCAGCAGACGAGTGCCTCTTTGCCTTCCTCTCCTATCCGTTTTGGGGTCAAGCCCGACCCGGCCGCCCAGAACATTCACGAGGAGATCCTAAAAGGACGATGCAAACATCTCAGCCCCTTGCTGGGCAGAAAAGGACGGGACAGTCCAGTGACATCACAAGACTCTTACTTGGGCCTGGAGGATCTTAAGTTTTCTCAGCAATACCAAAGCCTTGAGGCATTTCAGAAAGCTCAACTCAAGCAAAAGGTTTGTAGCTTAAAATACTTTATCTTTTCTTTTTCAGACGCTCGTTCTATACAGAAGATTATTTTATTTTCAAACAGATTTTAGTCTCTGGTTTAAATTTTATTATTTAAGTTCTGTTTAACACTAATAACAGACATGTTTGTTGTGATGACATTATGTGAGCTTGGAATTTGAATGACTGAGTTTGAAGCTGTGTGCGTGTGTTGTGAGGTGAACTCAAAGTCACTATAAATGTAAAGCAGATGCAATTAAAGTGAGTTGTTTACTCAGACCAGGACTGGTGTCTTCATTTGCCATGTTGATTCATAGATGCACTTTTACACTCTGTGTCCGGTTCTGTGTCATTGAAAGACTTTTATTTGTTTACAACTTCAGATGAGGCGCAGATTGAACAGTGCCTCCGGTAGGTTGGAGCAGGCCAGGACTTTCACCATGCACAACAAGGCGCCGCTGTGGAACGAGACCAGCCAGGTCTACCAGCTGGACTTTGGGGGGAGGGTAACCCAAGAGTCAGCCAAAAACTTCCAAATAGAGCTCAGAAGCAAACAGGTTAGTCATGTGACCTGCTAGCTGGTTACAGAATGACCAAGTATTTAACTGTAAGTGTGACCTGCTAGCTGGTTACAGAATGACCAAGTATTTAACTGTTAAGTGTGACCTGCTAGCTGGTTACAGAATGACAGAATGACCAAGTATTTAACTGTTAAGTGTGACCTGCTAGCTGGTTACAGAATGACCAAGTATTTAACTGTTAAGTGTGACCTGCAAGCTGGTTACAGAATGACCAAGTATTTAACTGTATGTGTGACCTGCTAGCTGGTTACAGAATGACCAAGTATTTAACTGTATGTGTGACCTGCTAGCTGGTTACAGAATTACCAAGTATTTAACTGTTAAGTGTGACCTGCTAACTGGTTACAGAATGACCAAGTATTTAACTGTATGTGTGACCTGCTAACTCGTTACAGAATTACCAAGTATTTAACTGTTTGTACCAATTAAAATGTTGTTTATTTTGTTGCCATTGTTTTTTATGAGAAGTTTCATAAATTATGGATTAGGTTTCTCCCTTTTTATTTTAACAGCCAGATATTTGTTTGGTTTTTTTTTTACATTGACTTTACAAAATAAGTAAGAGATGTAATTAAAATCTCCATTAAAACATTTTTATTACTTATGATTGATCTTTAATTACACCAGCCAGTTGTCATAAACCTGAACTGGGGCTGAATTAGAAAAGTTTAATTGTTAATTTTAATTTGTAAATATTATTTCTTGGTTGCAGGTCATGCAGTTTGGCCGCATTGATAACAACGCCTACACGCTGGACTTTCAATATCCCTTTACAGCAGTTCAGGCTTTTGCTGTGGCTCTTGCAAATGTAACACAGAGACTAAAATAAACAACGTTGTTTATGTATATATTTTTTTTAAACACATTGCAGGTAGTTGTAATTTGGTTGGTGTGTTAAGGTTGTATGTTGATTCTTACATATAATTGAAAAAAACTGCCAGTTCTTTTTAAATATGTGTACAATTTTTGTCCAGTTTTGCAGGTCAACCAGTTTCCACAAAATAAGCCGTTGACAATGTTTTTTGTAGTTTAAAACCCTATTTGTCGGGTCTCGTAAAGATGTGGTTATTGTTTTTTTGTTTTTATTTAAAATTTAAATTAGATTAAACTTTGCTGTTACTACAAGATGGGTTGAAAGAAGAACTTACAACAATCAGTTTAGTGTGTCTAGAAATTGTACTTAAAATTGGTGTAATTTATACTGAATTTAAACTGAATTTTTTGCTCTGCAAGTTTTAGAAAACTTTCAATGTTAGTGCAATCCCAAAGTGAAGGAGTACAATTTTGGATGTATGTAATTAAATATTGTAACACAATTTCATGGCATTTATTGTTACTATCAGGAAAACCTGAAGATACACAACTCAAAATAAGACTTTTCTCAAATATTTCCTGTGTAATATTAAAGTTACTTTTTAACCCAACATATTTTCCTATAAAAATGATTAGGAATATTATTTTATCAAGTGATAATTTTTGTAGTTTTATGCTAGGCATAACTTTGAAACTATAATTTCAAAGTCATTTTGTAGCTTACATTTTGTATCAAAAATAACTGAGGGTATAGTTTATTATTAATAACTTATAGTATACTTTGTATTAAAAATAACTGATAGTATAGTTTGTATTAAAAAATAACTGATGGTATAGTTTGTATTAAAAATTAATGATAGTATAGTTTGTATACAGAGTAACTGATAGTATAGTTTGTATTAAAAATAACTGGTAGTATAGTTTGTATTAAAAATAACTGATAGTATTGTTTCACTTTGCTTATTCAAATATCAAGGAACTGAATTTAAAAAAATTAATCTCCAATTGAAATTCTTAACATTATTATTGATTCTGAATTCTGTTAACTTCAAATTATACACCAAAGTTTCTGGTGTATTTTTGTGTGGCTTCTACTTCTATA
>MUZC01000009.1:218863-236207 GCA_002072015.1 Radix auricularia
ATATATATATTTGAATTGATATTTGTGAAACACAAAGAAAACATTCCCATAAAATCATTCATGAAATTAAAGTGGTTTTAGTTGATACATTGACACATTGCCAATGTCACCAGTTGATGAAAATGTAAGTTTACTGGGACCACAGAGAATTGAGTCTAAATATTTGCACATTGGATGATAAGGAAATTCCTACATCAACATATAAATAGAAAGAATTCAACATAATAAAGCACACACAAAAATCTCATTTGAGAAATTAAAATATAACTATTTTACTGTTGTACTTGTCACTTTTAAAATAAAATATAAATAAAAATTCTGAGTTTTTTTTTAACAAAATAAAAATTCCAAATCCAACATTGTGCTTTCATAAGGTTATGTCTGTAAAAATTTCTTGGAGGAACCAATGTGACAGTTGACAGCTAATAAAACAGGGTTTTTAAGAGCCATTCAAATTAATTATCTTAACAACCATATGTTTCTTTTCTTGTCTTACCTCATGAACCAAGGGAAATAATCAACTTATTGTATACCTGCTGCATTCACTACAAATTATTTGCATGAGGCATAGATCTCAAATATGGACTTAATTATTGACATTTGTTGCCCAAACCATCCATCAATTTAAGGAATTCAACAAATTTTTGATGTTTCACTGTCAATACTGAAGATTATTGTTTTAAAAAACTCTGCGGACAGATATTCCATTAAAATGATCAGCCAATGAACTCATAATTAAGAATAGGCTGTGTATGACAGCCAGCCAACTATTTTGATTTTTATAGTAGGGCTGTTATCGATTAATTTAAATTTAATCGTTAAATTTTGAAAAATTACCAAATAAATAATCGATAATTTTGATTGAAGCTAAAAGTAAGATTTATGACATCATTAAATCAAAATGTGTCCATTGTCTGTTTTTGTAACTTCCCTTGAAATTTTCAGTTTAAATATAAGTAGTTCAATATTAATATAATGTCAATGAATTTAAATTTTGCTATTGCTAATAAAGTAAAAACAATGTTAAATTTTTTGTTATATCGCTCTCCTTATAAAATAGCTTATTTTAAAGTTTACTCTTTAAAAATCGTTGTTTTAAAATAGAGAAGTTTGTACGTAAAAAAGCAAACTATTAACTATTATTAATTATTTATTAATAAATCGGTACAGGTGTTGCAGGTGTTTACGTTACTTTCAATTGTCATTTTATCGATTAAAAATTTTTTAATCGATAAATTTTGTTACCGATTAATCGAGAAATTAATTGATAATTTCCGCAGCCCTAATTTATAGTATTCAAATATCACAGTTTGTTAAATATTCTGCATGTCTTGGTTAAAATGAGGACTTAGTTTTTATGAGAGTGATGGATGTTTGTTTCATTAACCCACCAGTTGATGCCAAAGTACATTTTTTTCTGATCTCTTTAGCAATGAAGAAGTTAAATTAGTATGAGTTGGGGTGGAGGGAGACATTGTCATTTTACTGGTGCTATGACCAACCTCTCCCAAAAAAAAGTCCAAATACCTTTTGAAGAAAAAAAAATTAATTAAGCTTTACTGCTTATTCAAAAATCATAAAATGGTTTCATCAATGAAGAACTGTACTTAAGAATAAAATAGCAATTTGTCTAATTACTGCAGAGAGTACAAAAGATGAAATGTTAACATTAATGCAAACAAATGTCTCCAGTATTGACCATATTTTTTATCTTTCAATGTTAAGACATAATTGTCAGTGTATACACAATTCTACGTTAACTTATAGGGTGAAGTTAGGAGATTTTGTCAATCTCTCTCTTTTAGCTTTCACATTTCTATTTTACTTCTAGAAAAAATCTAGGACCATCGTAATATTCTATGCTTATCACTGTGTGAATTTTAATAACTGCTCACTATATCATTGATCACATGATCAAAGTTGAAATTATATCTCAACTGATGCTTTATTATTGTTTCATGCTGATCTTATTACAGCCACTGGCTTGCTTCCCTTTGATCAGAGGTTCATGCCCTTTACTGGGAATGTTGTCTAATTAGACTTTGCTATTGTCCTACACATTGTCATATCATATTTATTACCTGAATATTAGATCCTTTGGACACCATTCCAAATGATTCTCAGCTTGGTAACGTAAATTATTGTTTTTATTTAGGAAAAGGACTTTGTCATAAACAGTAAAACTTAATAAAGTTCTTGATTTCAACAACCCATTTATTAAATATTTAAAGATTGTACAGTGCATTTTTTAGCTTTGACATTCTCAAATTTTTTTCATGTTCTCTGTTAATTTTAAACTTTTTTCTTTAGAGATTATTTTTAGCAGCAATAGTGTCTTTGAAGGATTCTTTCCTACATTTACAAAGGGAATCTCACTGCAATATAAATTAACTTTATTACACAACCAATGGCATTGTTTTATTTTTAGTTTTAAAAACAATCTTAGGACAGTTCATGAAAAAAGGTTGTAAATTAAACTATTAATAGTCTCTGAGATCTGATAGTTTTACCTTCTGAGAACCCATATTTTCATTGCTAAGCAATTTTAGTTGACAAGCATAGAAAATATCCCCTTCAATTTTTGAAATGCGTGAAAAGTCTACAGCCCTTCAATATATATTTATTTACGCTAACTCTAGTCTTTTATTCTTAAAAATTTCTTTTTTTTTATTATACATATTTGCAATATTTTTACACAATTTTGATGCATATTTACATTGAGACGTGAAGTTTTGACAGCCACTCTACTACTTAACATTCTTTAAGACAATTTTTTTTTTAAAAAGACAATTGTTTTCATTAATGAATGTGTGCAGCCAGGAAAATATTTAAGGATGCATGAAAGTAGCCTTACCTGGTCATTGATTTTTATTTTTACCAATTGACACCTGTACGTAACACACATCTTAGGGCCATTTGAATACTGACTGGGTTTTAGCCAGTGACATCTGAAGTGAATGTAATGAGTCTTATATCATTAAGTGTGCTCTAGTGCTAGCATTTTATCTGTTTGACTTGTTCCAGTGAGATCCATAAAAAACAAGGCATGTCCAGGGTACTTGCATGGCACTGGAATCTATGTATTGTGTAAATATTTAAAAATTCTTCATGTAGTCCTTTTCAACCATTTCACACTTTTTGTGTCACCTTGTACCTCTATCAACAAAAGGTTTAAGATTGTTAAATAGTGGTCAGAAAGAGTTTTGTATGGACCAAATAATAATGTTTCCCTTTCTTTTTAAAATAATTGCATTTTTTTTTAATTGATATAAAACAATTGATATAATGATTGGCAAGAATTATAAGATGACAGCCTTTCAAATAGAAAGTCATATCACTTCTTTTTCATTGTAACAACAACATTAATTTAAAATATTGTATAAGTTTATAAAACTTAGTTTATTTTTTAAATGTTTTTGTTTGAATTGTTAATATAAAAACCAACAGTATTTGAAATATTTTCTTTTTTGTATTTTACAAATTTACATTCCATATTTTTTTACTAACCCTTTTCAAAGCATTTTGTGTCAAATTATTTTTTTTTAATTATAAAGATATGTTGGAATTTTTTATTTTCCGTTTATCTGTGTTACCTTTAGAGAATTTTTTTTAACTTGTTTTAATAATTTAAGCTTTAACATGAATGATATGGGCAATATGTTGAAGGAAACTTACATTCAAGGATGATTCCTGAAAAATTTAGTGGTGGTAAAACTTTGATAGTTGAATTAAAAATAACGCTAGAAAGTGTTAATAAATCCCAATAGTGGCATTTTTACGGGATTACTCTTATTTATTTGAGGCAAGCCCAAGCCCTACATGTGCTGTAATGCCACAGGGATGGATGGGCTCTAACTTATTCCTCAAAATTAAAAATGTTATTCAACAGATTTCTTTAAAAACTCACCTCCCAGAAATCCCTGACAGAGGTCAGATCTGAGAAACTACCATAATTGTATTTTGGTTGAATCTGTCAGAAACTCTTTAGTTATTTTTTGATAATCTTGTAGTTAATTTTGTTTGTTTTTTTAAATTTATTTTCTTTGTTTTGTTTTTTTTATTTTGATCTATGTTTTTTTTTTCCTGCTGTAAATAAAGAAGAGAGAAAAATCAGGAAAAATGAAACTGCCTTTGAATTTTTAATTTTTTTTGTTAAAAAATATTCCAGTATTATTTGCTTTATTTAACTCATTCTTAACTGAATACACTTTCCTCTTCCATGGATGATTTCCCGAGATGTAAAGTTAATTTTGCTTTTTAAACTATAAAATTCACTTTTGATGCTATTGATTACAAAAGTTAATCAAAGTCTTTAAGATATTTTTTTCCCCAAGTAATTCATTTAACAAAACCTTATCCTTATACAATGAGGTCAGACCTGATTACCCTTTAGACCACCTATCAAATTACCATTGCAAGAAAAGATTCACACCTTTCGTTGAGCTAATGATCAGATTGTTGATTCTATCAAGACAAGTTTGTACACAAGGATTCAGACTTCATTTTATCTATCATTTTTAAATTTTGTATATTAACTCACAGCCTATGAATGTGTGCTTGATTGTTTGCTTGCTTGCCGAAAAAAACTTTGGACTGATTTTTAACCCACTTCCCCGTATGCTAGCGAGCTGAAATTTTTCAGGCCGACTCGTGAATGTCTCGCCAAAGACATTTGTTTTCCTTATCATTAATAGATCTCTAAATTTGAAGATTGGATTTTTGGGGAACATGCGTATGAACTCTTTTTTATATCAAACCCTAATACAGAATACCTTAGCTAAGCAATCTGATATTCCAAATCAGATCCGAATTTTTATGCATCTCCAATAACCTTCACAAAGTTTAGTTGGATCCGTAGGAACAACAACAAGCCATGTTTAAAGGACAATATAAATCCAGTGGCTAGAGACTAGACCAATGGTTCCCAATGAATCATTTCAGGGGTCTGTGAAAAATTAAAATTGATTTGGGGGTCCCTGAACAACGCCAGGGGTCCGTGCAAGGCTTAATATAAAATCCCTGCTTGACACCGTTTGTGACTGGAAAAGGGTCAGATGACTCTCCTCTGACCTGGACTCTGGCCTGCATGCCTTTGGGGAATTGTTGCACCAAGGAAATGACTTTGCTTGGGCAACTATACTTGGCCATGATCTTCCACAAACCCTCTCTGCCAACTGTGTGGAAAGCCTTGGTCAGGTAAACATAGGTGGAGAAAAGGTCAGAGTTCTGCTCCTGGCATTTCTCTTGCAGCTGCCTGGCAGCAAAAACCATATTGATGGTTCCTCGCTCTCTTTGGAAACCTCACTGGCTTTCAGGCAGGAGTCCTTGGTCAAGATGGCCCGTGAGGCGGTTGAGCAGGATTCTGGCTAAGATCTTTCCTGCGATAGAAAGCAGGGATATGCCTCTGTGGTTGTCACAAGCCAGTCTAATTCCCTTTCCTTTATAAAGATGTACAATGGATGCATCTTTGAAATCCTGCGGGATCCTTTCTTGCTCCCATATCAAGAGAAATAGCTTGTGGCGCCTTTCAGTCAGGGCTGATCCCCCTTCCTTGTATACCTCAGCTGGTATGGCATCTGAACCAGGTGCTTTTGCCACTTGAAAGTAGACGGATTGATTTCTGGGTCTCGAGCTAGGTTGGTGGGTCATCCAGTTCCTTGTTGGTTGGAACTTGAGGGAGACGACTGATGGTTTCGTCATTGATTGCCGATGGGCGATTAAGGATGTTGTTGAAATGTTCAGCCCACCTCTCCAAGAGCTTCCCTTTGTCCGAGATGAGAGTGTTGCCGTCTTCTCTGAGAAGTCGATTTGAGCCTGAGGACGTAGGGCCATACACTTCTTTCAAGGCTTCGTAGAATTTCTTATAGTCACGCCTATCTGCATAGCCTTGGGTCCCATCAGCTTTTTGCTTAGCCAATCGTCCTGCATCTGACGGAGTTTCTGCTGTACAGTTCTACGTATGTTGTTGAGTGCTTCTCTCCTTGAAGTGGACTTGGGGTTATTGAGGTAAGCTTGGTGGCGTTGGTGTTTCTCATCCGGTAACTGCTTGATGACTTCGCCATTCTCATCAAACCAGTCCTTATTTGTTCTGGTCTGGGGCCCCAGGGTCTCTGTAGCTGAGGTGTAAATCAGCTCTCTAAGCGATGCCCAATCTGCCTCCACGTTATGGTTTTCCGGAGAGGTGGATCTCAAGAGCTCCTCCAGAGCATTCACGAATGACTGCTTGCCACTAGTGGTCTTCAGCTTAGCAACATTTAGACGTTTAGGGGCCTTCTTACCTTGCGGGCGCCGTTTAGGCTGATTACGAATGTTGAGCTTGGAGAGGATGAGGCGGTGGTCTGTCCAGCATTCAGCGCCGCACATGGACTTGGTCACTCTTACATCATGTCTGTCCCTCTTCCTAACGATGACATAGTCAATAAGATGCCAGTGCTTCGAGCGGGTGTGCATCCATGATGTCCGATTACGGGTAAGGAGGCGGAAGATAGTGTTGGTGATTAGCAGTTCATGTTCAGCACACGTCTGGAGCAAAAGAAGACCATTGCTGGTGCACTTGCCCACTCCATGGTGTACAAGTACTCCCTCCCAGGCACAGTTGTCCTTTCCAACTCTTGCGTTGAAGTCACCTGGCAAGATGAGCTTGTCCTCCTTTGGAACGTCGGTAATGAGAGTGTGAAGTTCTTCGTAAAACTTTGCCTTGACTTCATCTGGGTTGGTCATGGTTGGGGTGTAGGCACTGATGATCGTGAGATGCTTCTTACCAGCTATCAGTTGATGTTTCATGGTCATGAGCCTGTCATTCAGTCCCTTGGGTAGTCCAGCCATTTATCCGACAAGGGTTGTCCTCACCGCAAAGCCAACTCCTGCTTCACGCCGCTCCTCGTTGGGTCTGCCACTCCAGAAGAATGTGTAGCCGGAGCCTCTTTCACAGAGCTCTCCTTCGCCCACAAGCCTTGTCTCGCTCAGTGCTGCGATGTCTATATTATATCTGGCGAGTTCTTTACCAATCAGGGCTGTTCTCCTCTGAGGTCTATTTGCATCGTCTCTGTCCAGGAGGGTGTGAACATTCCATGCGCCCAATGTGAGAGGAACTATCCTCATTTTCTTTTTTTTATTTCGACCGCTGGTATAGGGTCCCCACCAGCCGCGGTAAGCTGGCTAGGGAAGGCTGGAGCAGGCAATGTTTAGGGCATCTTTTCTAGCCCCTTCCTCGTGCCATGGAGGTGAGCAGTGCATTCCTAAAAATGGCTGCTCAGTCAACCAGGCTGCTGCCGGACTCCACCTCTGCTTCGTGTCGGTGGAGAACGACCCAATGCCCTGTGCCGCCTGTATGCAGGGTTGCGGCTACGGCTCCCATTGTACCCACACCTGCCACTTCGTCGCTTGCCTGTCGCCACAGGACTTGGTGGTGAGTGATGGGATGGGATGGATGACAAAAGTGACTTGCACGATGACTTGGATTTAAGTGAGAAAGAGCTGCGCAGTTCGTCGATCTCCCTCTCTCACCTGATCCATCATGATCCAGCAGCAGGACAGACTCGAAACGGCTGGTGATGGAGACAAGTGCAGTGGATGGCCATTATGTCCTGTATGTCTTGTCATGCCCTTAGCGTTCAACCATACTTTTCTGAGGCTCGCATTTTTGGCCGTTGCCCATCTAGTGGTTCCTCCGCTCCGTCCATCGAGTCCAGTCTTCACGTGCACATGTAGACATACCTAGATCACCGAGGGTTTGAGACCCGACGGCTACCCTCACCAGGTTTAGCCAGCCAGTCGAAGCTGTTGTCCGGGGTGTGGCCACTGCGCACGCTACAGTTACTAGGAGCCACTGGTGAGAGCTGAGTGTCAAGTGGGGACCAAGGGTGGGAGAACTACCCCCTAGAGAGTACGAAGTGCCCCCCCCCCACCAGAGGTACTACCCCTCCTTAGCACCCTTTATACCCCAACGCTGTTTAGCATCAAGTTTTCTGCCATGCTGACAGAGGCCTTCAGAAAAGAGGATGTTGGTGTCAAGCTGAGGTACCGTACAGATGGCAAACTATTCAACTTTCGGAGGCATCAGGCAAAAACCAATGTCATGACAGACACAATCAGGGACCTGCTATTTGCTGACGATTGTGCCCTCAATGCTGTCTCAGAGGATGACATGAAACAGTGTTAACCTGTTCTCCTGCTCCTGCACTAACTTTGGTCTGACAATTAACACAAAGAAGACTGAAGTCCTGTATCTACCCTAGTCCTTATGTTGAGCCCAACGTCACTGTCAACAGCCAGAAACTCAACGCAGTGAAACGCTTCACATACCTAGGCAGCTCACTGTCTCAAAATGTCACCATCGATGACGAAGTGAATGTCAGAATTGCCAGGGCCAGCTTCACTTTTGGCGGGTTGTACCCGAATGTCTGGAACAGAAGAGGCATTACCATCCAGACCAAAGTTAAAGTATATAGGGCTGTGATGCTCCCTAAACTGCTTTATGCATGCGAAACATGGACCATGTATCAAAGCCATGCTAAAAAGCTGAACCACGACAAAACTCCAGACACAGTGGTACTAACCAAAGCTGGCCTCCCCAGCATCTTCACCCTCCTGATGCAGTCACAGCTTCGCTGGGCAGGGCACCTAGCCCGAATGCCAAATGAGGGACTACCAAAGAGACTCTTCTAGGAAGAGCTCCAGCATGGCCAGCGGTGGACAAAAAACCGCTTTAAAGACACATTGAAAGTCTCTCTGAGAGCGTTTGCAATAAACCCAGACACGTGGGAGGAAGCTGTATTGGATCGGTCCACCTGGCGCCAATCCATCCACGAAGGTGCCAGGACATGCGAGGCAAACAGGATCACTGCCGCAGAAAAGAAGAGGCAAGCCCGAAAGGCCCGCGCTGTCAACCCTCCAGGAGACAACCCACTCGTTGACGTTATGATTTCTCACAGTTCTTGTTGTTAAAAATAATAAAAACTATTCTCTCCATCAATGATGAAGATTTTTATTTAAAAATTTAAACAATTTTTTAGGGGGTGGGTAAATTAGCTTCCCCCATTACCACATGTCCTCTGAAGGGAAGTAGAAGCTATCGCTGGTTTGTGTTCTTTATAGCAAGATGATCCACGATAAATAATAGCAGTAGCTGGCTGATCAACGAGTGAGTAACAAAAAAAGGTTCCGAAACTAAGTAAGTAAAAAAAGAAACAGCCGTTATGACTTGTCCCATTTCAATATGTAAGACCCAGTATAGTATGAGTATTATAAGTATGGCGTGTCACAGTGGACTTTAGGATTGACCGGAGTAAATATCATCAAACGCCTTATGAACAGACTCCCCATCATCGATCCGGTTCTAGAACAGTTGTCTACTAGTGCTAGAATTTTACTGTAGAAATTGAGAAAGCGTAATTACATCTTTAAGTAAAATAACCTTTTTAATCTCGACTGTAGCGCTGATTGCGCATTGGGTGCGCAAAAAACATCAACCAAAGTACTACAAAAGGAAACGAAAATCAGACTTGCTAATTCGTCACGACAAATAAGCTCAGAAATCAATGACGTTTTACGCTCCCATTTCAATGGCTGCCATTTTGGTAAACATGTTACATTACTTCGTTACTATGTCTTTCACTTGCACCCTTAAAAGTTTCTTTCGTTGGCCGTTAAGCTGGTAATAATGGAAATTGTCTGAAGTCACTCTGATCGGGTGGCTGGGCTGATTATACCGATAAGAATGTCATGGAGTTTTGTGGAGCTTCCTGCATGAAAGGCGTCTTTGATGAGAGTGTAGCGTCCACGAGCGAGTCCCCTTCCAACGCTGGGAGTTCGATGGCCGTCAACGGAGAGGTGGAGCCAAATAAAAGCGACCTCGTTGTGATGCCTCAAAAGGTTGGTCATTTTATCCACCAAGTGCAGTGAGCAAAATGCTTCCTGCTTAAGCGTCATTCAAAAGCTTCAAATATATGATTATATTTATAAGGCTCTATTAATCAGCATCCTTCCATCTTGCAAGACGATGGTGCATCACCGTTGATTCGGGTTGCATTTCCTCGTGTGGCTGTGCAGTCCTGACCTTGAGTGATAGTCTTTACCACAACTTCTGTACACGAGTTCTGTGATTTCCAATGTTTTGACCTTTCTCATAACTCTTTTATCTGTAACTTCCTCCATCCTTCGCTCCTCGGCAGCTATGACGCCCTCTTTTACAACTGTGCGCCACGTAGATCGATCTTCTGCCTTACACTCCCAGTCGCATTTGCGTATTCCGTCTGCTTACATGTCCCTTTGACAGACATCTTTAAATCGCAGACGTGGGCGACCTGTCTTCCTCTTTGCCGATGCCAGTTTTCCATACAGGTGTTCCTTGGGGATGCGGCCACGGCTCATTCTTTTTACATGACCTAGCCATCTCAGGCTTCTTTCACTAAGGATTGAGAACATGCTTTGGGTATTGGCACGCATCAGAACCTATTTGGCACTTTATCCTGCCCCTTAATCTCTTATAATCTCCAAATAGTGGCTCTATTATCATAAATGTTAATTTGATTCATGAAGTTTTGGTCCCTTTTTGAAACGGATAATCTATTTCTAGATCAGATATTACATTTTAATATTAATGGTATTTCTTCTTTTCAAAGGCTGAGATTATAATCCTAAATGAAAGTATATCTCAACCTTTATGATGGTAAATGGGAAAAAAATGATCATTCGATTGTACTTAACTCCGAAAATATATTGAGAGTAATGCACGAGCTATGAATGGGCGCAGCCTGGCTACTTTAGAATTATTATTATCTATGGGCTGGTAATAGGGGGCATTTACTGAGATAGATTGGTGAACTCCACTCTTAGACTCAGGAAGCTTCAACAAAGGCAGTTGAGTTACATCTTGACGTAGCGGTCTCCTCTGTCCTGGTTGTTTCAGATATGCTGTAACTTCTCTAACCTCATTGATACGTTGTTCTCATGCACTGCAGCTTACTTTCCTGGAGAGCCTCCCGCAGCTGAACGTAAAGAGCGAGAAGCTGCAGAAGAAGAAGGGCAACAACAGTAAAGAACTGGCCAAGAAAATTGACTGGCTGTCGTTGTTGGAGAAGGTTCCCGACCAGATGCGGGCAAACATCGTTTTAGCCAACGCCCAGTACCACGTGATTGACCAACTGTACTACGATTCAGAACCCCCCTACCAGGTGCGTTGGTTGTTAGCCTCTTGTTAAAGTTGGTCACTCGCTGCATTTATTGCGGGACTTAAACTGCCGGCATGGCACCCTGGCCTCTGAGACAGTGTTGCACCTGTTGACTTCGTATTCCGCGCTGGACATAGTCCGGGAGGTCTAGGGACGGCGAGTGAGTCCTACGCTCAGACAATGATTTGTATGGCACTGCCCGGCAGATGGATCAGGTTACCAAAGCTTTAAGAGAGTAATCTCAAGCTTCCAGAAGATGTGATTAGTTTAGTTGCCGGCAAGATGCTCTTTAAATGCGTTTTAAATGTTTACTTTTGTTGTTTTTTTACCCTTTTGCTTTTTTTTAAAAAAAACGTAAATCAAACACACTAATTACAAAATTTATCGCTCTATATATACAGAAATCACAAAGGGAAATTGACTCGGCAATTGACAACACAACACAAAGTTATTGACACAAAATAGAATTAACGGGGCGGCAGTCTCATGAATGTGTCTCAAAATTTATTAAAGTAGAAAATTAAATGCTTTTATTTGAAAAAAAAATGATGTATTATTTTTTGACGAATAAAAAAAATCCGCTTTTTTTAACAGCCAAATGTGTGGAAACGTTATGTAAGTAAATTTGCTTTCAAATGATTTCTTTATTTGATTGGTGTTAGTTTTTTTGGTTAAGATTTTACTGTTTTGCAAACAAGGTTCCGACAATCTTTATTTTTATACATGTATCTTGTTATATACGGGGACAAGTAAACACGAATTTGACTAGAGAACGGTCATCGTAATTTGCCGTTTGGCCATTAGTTGAAACTAGTTGAAAGATTACAACACTAAATACACCAAGTGATATTGGATTTTTTAAAAAAGATGGCCATCTGAATATTTCATTTGTGCAATTTCAAATAGTGAGCCGTGTATATTTTATTTAAATAAATGTAACCACTGTTTATGCTTGATGCCTACTTAAAAACACCTATCCTGGGGATACTGTTACCAATCTATGAGTAAGACTACATTACTACTGTTACCAATCTATGAGTAAGACTACATTACTACTGTTACCAATCTATGAGTAAGACTACATTACTACTGTTACCAATCTATGAGTAAGACTACATTACTACTGTTGTACACCTGAGATTTCCAGTTGCCCTCTGATTGGCTTTTTTCGTTCTAATTCTGCTAAACTTCCCTTCGATTGATTAGACGTCCTATTCCGTTCTATCAATTTTCGGTCTAACAAATTTCTTAATACTAATTTTCCGGTTAGCGTTATTTTTTAAAAATAATTTTAAGCTTAGTGTCAATTTTTAATGACTTTTTTTAGCATAAAAATTTTTAACCTGATTTTTAAAAAAACATCCTTATGACTTAAGTTTTCAATGTCATAAAGGGGCGTCAATTGATGAAGTCACGCGATTTTGGCCGATTCCCCCCCCCCCTTTTTTTTTTCGTCCATCGTCACATGTTACAAAAAGTTAAAATGTGACGTCACGAGTCACAAAGATTTTCCCAATAAATGCCAATTTTTCTATTTGAAAAAAAGAACATGTTTTTAATCACTTTTTTCTTTTTGGGTCATTAAATATCTATTTAATGTAAGGCTGCACTCTAATATAGTAACTCGCGTGAAGCCCATGTAAAATGTCATGAAATAAATTGTAACCAATCAAATATATAAGTTCAACTTTTGTTTGAAGTTGCGCGTTTTGATATGACCTAACATTTCTTAAACAACCCCCTCCCCCTCGTCACACATCGTCACAATTGATCGACACCCCTCCCCCCTTAGGTGCGTGACGTCACATCATTTATGGACGGCCAATAGTGTAAGTGTACAATGAGTCAATTACAGGTACTCCATATCAAGATCACAGTTTTATTACAATTATAATAACTGACTAACTTACAGGATCCTGAGGGTTTTGTGGTTGTCAAGAAGGACTTAGCAAGAGGAACAACCGGTAAGGTGCGTGAGTTAGTGGATGCGTGAGTTAGTGGATGCGTGAGTTAGTGGATGTATTGTTTAGTGGATGTGTGAGTTAGTGGATGCCTGAGTTAGTGGATGTGTGAGTGTGTGGATGCGTGAGTTAGTGGATGCGTGAGTTAGTGGATGCGTGAGTTAGTGGATGTGTGATTTAGTGGATGCGTGAGTTAGTGGATGTGTGAATTAGTGGATGCGTGAGTTAGTGGATGCGTGACTTAGTGGATGCGTGAGTTAGTGGATGTGTGAGTTAGTGGATGTGTGAGTGTGTGGATGCGTGAGTTAGTGGATGCGTGAGTTAGTGGATGCCTGAGTTAGTGGATGTGTGAGTGTGTGGATGCGTGAGTTAGTGGATGTGTGAGTTAGTGGATGTGTGATTTAGTGGATGCGTGAGTTAGTGGATGTGTGAATTAGTGGATGCGTGAGTTAGTGGATGCGTGACTTAGTGGATGCGTGAGTTAGTGGATGTGTGAGTTAGTGGATGCGTGAGTTAGTGGATGCGTGAGTTAGTGGATGCGTGAGTTAGTGGATGCGTGAGTTAGTGGATGCGTGAGTTAGTGGATGGGTGAGTGTGTGATCGTGTTAGTGTGTGATCGTGTTAGTGTGAGCTTGTTGCTGTGTGTGATCGTGTTAGTGTGAGCTTGTTGCAGTGTGTGATCGTGTTAGTGTGAGCTTGTTGCAGTGTGTTACTGGAATGAGCACATTGTAGAACGCCATTGCTCCTCTGTCCCCAAAATGAAGTGTTCGGTAGGCGTGGTCAATATAGATCATGTTTGACGCAGGAAATTACCCTTTTAAGTGCGTGTGCAAATAAATGAACGTGTCCAGAGTGATAAATTTTAAACAAGTGAAAAACGTGTAGACAAACGTTATCCAAATATTAAAACTGGTGTGAAACTATTGATTCTCGGGATACTTTCCTGGAAGATCTCTTAGTTCCTAACTCTCCCCTCTTACCCTGACCCCAAACCAAACACTATGCACACAATGTTTTCGGTCACGCAAACATTTCTTATTTGACTAAAAATCCATTCTCGGCATGTTATCTGGAATGAGCTTTACACTGGTATCTTTTATACGTGGATTTTCACGTTCAATGTCCATGGTTGTTTTCCCCTCGATTCTTTGAGTTAAATCGTTAACTTTTGACAATGTCATATATGTTGATAGCTTTACATTAATGTATGCAAAGTTACTAATAGAAAAAATTGAAGAGAAACGCAAATCAAAAATACACAAATAAGCGATATTATCAATCATAAACAACTTTTGTAATAAAGCATGATACAGAGATTTTTTAAATTTCGAGAATCAAAGCTAATAATAATAATAATATAGTCTAATAAGGTTTTGGTGTTGTTGTTTTTTTACTAAAACGCGCGCTTGATCCATTTAAAGTACGTAGGAGTTTGTTTCTTTCATTTACAAGTGTGTGTGTGTGTGCGCGCGCGCGCAATGTTCCCTTAAAAGCTCGTTGGCCCGTGTGCAAAGTAAAAAAAAAAAAAAACCAACTAGTTTTAAAGGTTGTATAGCATCATTTAAATTGTGTGTGTGTGAGAGAGAAATATTTTACACAATTTGCTGCGTAGTAATTCTAAACTGTTGTTCGGCGTCGGTCAGATATTTGCGCGGCCGAGCAGCTAAAAGGAGACATTGTGTGTATGTGACATCTTTTTCCTCAGCTGTCTATCTAGCACGTCACACTTGTGTATCATGACGTCACTCTTGTGTATCATGACGTCACTCTTGTGTATCATGACGTCACTCTTGTGT
The DNA here is from genome assembly GCA_002072015.1 of Radix auricularia. Classification (NCBI taxonomy): domain Eukaryota; kingdom Metazoa; phylum Mollusca; class Gastropoda; family Lymnaeidae; genus Radix; species Radix auricularia. Next base: position 233,792 of record MUZC01000009.1, read on the forward strand.
ATCATGTCTCTGTTGGTCCACATCCCCACCCACCACCCTGACAGATTGACCTGGTCATCCACAAGAAATCCCACTACCTGGGTGTCATGAAGATTGTCACGGCCATGAAGCGGTCCGAGGCACGGACAGAGTTTAACATCTTGAACAGCTGCCGGGAATGTCCGTTCATCATCAGAGTCATTGATGGATTTGAGGCTTTGAAGGTGGCAAACTGAATCTTTTTATGTATTTATTATTTTATAAATTATATTATAGATTTTCAATTTTTTAAATAAATTTTATAAAATATATATAAAATATATACATATATATAAAATATACATATATATATATATATATANCTGACTGACTGACTGACTGACTGACTGACTGATTCATCACTAATTCTCCAACTTCCCGTGTAGGTAGAATCATGAAACTGTGGGAAGTTGTTGGGTACCCTCTGACTACGAAAATTGGCGAAAAAGAATTTTGAAAATCTCATTCATGTGGGGCCGGGGGCCCAAAAACTTTTATTGCCTACATCACTAAATCTCCAACTTCCCGTGTAGGTAGAATTATTAAACTTTAAGAAGTTATTGGAGACTCTCTTACGACGAAAAATGGCAAAAAGGAATTTTGAAATTCACACTCATGGGGGCCGGGGCCCCTAAACTGTTTTTCTCCTTATAAGCTATATGCTAATTAAAAATCAATAATTCATCTATTTCCCGTGTAGGTAGAAGCATGAAACTTAAGAAATGTTTTGAGTACATGCTTCCAACGATAATTGGCAAAAGAGAATATTAAATTTCCAATTGGTGGGGGCTGGGGCCCCGAAAACGATTTTTTCATTAAATGAGCCATATAAACATTGAAAATCACCAATTCTCCTATTTTCCGAGTAGGTAGACTCATCATAAGTTGGGGAGTTTATAAATACACTTTCACGATGCTAGCAGGTGAAATAATTTTTAAAACTTCTCTTACAGGGGGGCTGGGGGCCCAAATTTAAAAACTAAAAATCACTATTTCTACTGTTCACCATGTAGGTGGAGAGCATGAAACTTTAGGAAGTTGGAAGTTTTTGGGTACCCAATATCAATGCAAATTGGTAAAAAAAAGAATTTTAAAAATCTCGCTCATGTGGGGCCGGGGGCCCAAAAATTTATTTCCTAATATGCGCTTTATAAAAATTGAAAGTCACCAATTTTCCTCTTTCCGTGTAGGTAGAAACATGAAACTTTGGGAAGTTTTTGGGTACCCCCTCTTTAAGTAAATTGGTGAAAAAGATTTTTAAAAATCTCGCTCATGTGGGGCAAGGGGCCCAAAAACTGTTTTTACTAAATTTCTAATTCTTCAACCTCCCGTGTAAGTAGAAACATGAAACTTTGGGAAGTTGTTTGGTACAAACTATCGACGCAAATTGGTGAAAAAGAACTTTAAAAATCTTGGTCATATGGGGCCGGGGGCCCAAAAAGTTTTTTTCCTGATATGGGCTCTATAAAAATTGAATATCACCAATTTTCCTATTTCCCGTGTAGATAGAAGTATAAGACTTTGGAATTTTTTTAGTACATGCTCTCGACGATAATTTTTTTAAAAATCCGACTCATGGGGGCCTGGGGCCCCATAAAACTTTTTTTTACTTACATGAGCTATATTAAATTAAATATCACCAATTCTCCTATTTCCCGTAAGGTAGAAGCATGAAGCTTTGTAAATGTTTTAAGCACACGCTTTCAGCAAAAATTGGCCATTTTTTTTTAAAAAAATTCACTCTAATGGGGCGCCGGGAGCCCAAATATGAGCTTTTCTTATATTAAAAACCGATTGATCACAAATTCTCCAATTTTTCGTGCAGGTAGGAGCATGAAATGTTGGGAAGTTGTTGGGTACCCCCTAACAACAATAAATGGCGAAAAAGAATTTTAAAAATCTCGCTCAAGTTGCGCCGGGGCCCCAAAATCTTTTTTCCGTATATGAGCTATAAAAAAATTGAAAATCCCTAATTCTCCTTTTTCCCGTATAGGTAGAAGCATGAAACTGGCATTTTTTTAGTACACGCTCCCGACGTAAATTTGCTAAAAATAATGTTACAACCCCTTCTCATGGGGGCCGGGGGCCCAAATATAGTTTTTCTTACATTAAAACCAACTCATCATTAAGTCTCCAAATTTCCGTGTAGGTAAGAGCATGAAACGTTGGGAAAATTGTTAAGTACCCTCTCACAACGAAAGTTGGTGTAAAAGAATTTTGAAATACACACTCATGGTGGCCGGGGCCCAAAATTTTTTTTCTTTCTAATATGAAATATAAAAAATTGAAAATCTATAATTCTTTTATTTTCCGTGTAGGTAGACAAGGAAAAATAATTATATAAATTTTAAAAATTTCCACTCATAGGGTGCCGGGGGCCCAAAACCATCCCCCCCCC